>JAUUEI010572796.1:0-11111 GCA_032274625.1 Depressigyra globulus
GTTTTCCTGATAGAGGCCGTGGTCAATAACGTCATTATTCTACGACTAAGAGAAGTTAATTCAGTAGACATTATCCCTTGTTCTCTACTCGATACGAAATGTGTTGTCGATTTTTAACAGGGCCAAAATATCTGAAAACATGTTTTAAAAATATTTAAACTATTTTTCAGAGTGTGCCCAAAGGAACCATATATATTTTACAACTGGAACCTGCTTGTTAAATATTGGTCCTTTGATTTCACCTGTACAAAACAAAGTGTACCCTTGTTAGTGTGTGGATTGTATGCGTTTCATGTTTCGAAAGTTGAATCATTTAATACAAGTTATTAATAGATATTTGTATTCCTTAAATACGTTTTATGACAACAAAAACCTTTTCGATTTATTAAAATTATTATTTACTTGGGTTTTGCTTGATTAGAATACGAATATACACATAGCCAATACATATATCATGAGATCATATATTTTGTAGTAGCTCTAAATCAAACATTACTGACAACAAATTCGTATATATCAATTTATATTTTCTTCCAACCGTCAAACAAATTTGAAATAATTCAGAATGTATTTGCCGGTATAGTGCCTCATATTGTTTCAAATCCGAACGACAAAACTGTTATCAAAATCCTATCTCTGCACAGGCAGAGTCAAAAATAGGAAAAGTATGTTATGGTTTTATTTTTGCGATATTCCCTTTGACGTTTTCAAAACCAAAATGTCCCCTAAGTTGAAGAAGTACCTGTAATCTGTAGTACTTCCATTATTAAAATATTATATTATTCTTTAGAATTATCGAAGTTTTAGTTATTTACGAGATTGTTGAAAGTACTTACGGTATGTTGGTTAGGACCCTGCCATTTGCATATAAACATAATGTGAAAAGTATCTTCGAGAGGATTTAGTTTTGTTTGATCTCATTTTAATTATCTCAGATCAGCGAAATGTCTACATATAAATGATTAAGTAATCTTCTAAATAAATCTCCTGTTTTGGATATGAGAGCTGGTGAACAGCAGAACTGGCGCCCACGCCAGGCATCTGCTATATAAAAAAAGCCAGCTTGCTTTGAACGTGGACGTTAAGTCAAGTGTTTAAATAAAATTGGGGATACATTTGTGCCTTAGCTAATACCTTTATTGCATACAATTAAAGCGGATATCTGGTTATTTATGAAAATCAGTGACTTACGGCCATGTTTGATACATCTGATAAGACTATTCTGAAACAAATGTACCGGTTATATTTCTGAAAGAAAAATGCACGTACAGGTATATATACATCTCATGGATTTACTCATAAACTTAAACGTCTGGGTAATAATATCTACCTGGAATCGACGCTGGATTTTGGTACTGGCGTGATACTAATTTTGCTGTGATGACAGCAGCGGTACTTTTTATTTTTACAAAAGAAGTCCTTATCGAAGTCATGACATCACTGCAAGATAAGTACAACTATGACAGTACCAATTTAGTATCAATATTAGTCGGGTCAATATAGCATCTAACCCCCCATCCGACGCCGATATAACCGTATTTACATTTGTAAATTAAAATGTGTTGAGTGCGTCGTTAAACAAACCAAAAAAAATAAAAAATAACCCCCCAAAAATTGATAGAAATTGTTTTACTGTGTTTTTTTGGTACTGTCATAACATATCAAAAGTTTTCTGATGTTGGCCCAACGGAAATTATAAAAATGTGACGTCAAACAAGATGGCCATCATTTAAATGAAAAACAATTACTTTATGTTTTACACACCTGAACATAATGCCGTATCTGACTATCATGAGAACCAAAAATACTTGAAGATATAATTATATCAATATAAACATGCATACAGAATGTGCAGACTCGTTTCTTGTGGTGTCCTGACGTCAAAAACATAGTTTGTAAAATATGATTGTTGTAAATGAAGATGATATCACCAAATAAACTGCAACCTATTCAATAGTATCTCAAAGAATATTCCATAATCTGAAGTTACTTTTGATACACACTGTAAACATGACTGGGAAAAGCTGTGAAGGAAATTGACGTAATGATTGTATATATACTCTAGTCTCACATTCAGTCAGTTTCTTCCTCAGATAGTGTGCCGTGTCATGTTTTCACAAAAGTTTTCTTGGCAATGTCCACAAGCTGATGTGCATCCAAGCCCATGTTTATTTCAGCTACCTATCAATGTGGTACCAGGAGTAGGACAATTACAGTGGATCATTTGCAAAAGAATATTTGGTGCAGCATTCTTTTCCATTGTTATTGGACAGAGTTGTTTCTCTTCAACTATCCAACTCCACTGAGTAGGCTCCATCCAAACCATATAGTAATCTGATGGTAATCCCTTAATAAATGATACTTTGCGGAGGAGGTAGTTGGAGGGAGTCTTTCTGGATAGATAAACGTCCGCCTGTGAGACTGTTTTGCAGAGTACATTATATCTAGTAGATCTATGCCAAGGAGTTGCATGGGTTGAACAATGACATCATTGTCGTACAGATGATGCTTTCAATGTTTTTACTTGTCCACTATAGGTGAGCAAAAAAGCTTAGAATAACTTCAACATACAGGATCGCCCTTGATAACCTTCTAAAATAGCTTTTTTCCTAAACCAAACACCCTTGAGGTTGTATCGCAATCCGTGAAGGCGTACATAGGAGATCACAAGATACATCGTCACCTAACGGGTGCTTTAGAACTTTTATATTGTACATATGTGACTTGGTTTTGTCAGAACTGTAGTAAGGATCCTGGTTATTCTTGTCTTCCATGTGATACAGGAGGAGAATAAGCAATTCTGTGTCTTCTATTAAAGTTGTGGACTTGTGGGGTGACACTGACATGGCCACTTGTACTATATCGACGTCAGCATCTCCCTCAGCTTGTAAAACTTCACAGCATTTCTGCCGTAAGCGTTCCATGATGAGATGGATCATAGACTGCTTGTTGATAACATTAGAGAGAAAGTCTTCCTTGTGCCCAACGAATTTCGTTGCTTCAGTGATTTTCAGTGTTTGACACCTTCTTGTGCTAACTCCGTCGTTGGTGAGTGCTGTCCTTTCTACTAGGCCATGTTCTATATCCACCAAACACGACGGTTATATTATCATAACGTATCTCCGTGACAGAGGTTAGGACAAAGTTCGTAATCCATAACATGATACAGCTGGAGGTCGCCACATTGAGATACAACTAGAAGTATCAGAAACAATAGTAACGGGTCCATTGTTTGATCCTCACTGATTGTTACTGCCCTGGCTGACGCAAATGTCTTCACCTTGGTATTCCGCTTGTGTATGTATGAGAAAACTGGCAGCATCTGCTGAGCGTCCCAGACAGTGATAATGAGACAAATAGTTCGCCTTACCAGCAACGTGAAACCATTAAAAGGGGTTTCTTTCTTTCTTATTTTGACCTTTTTTTCACAATTCTGGAGTTGAAATATTTGGGGTTTTTTAGGTGCACACCTCAATCTAAATGAGAGCTCGGTGTATTTTGGCCGGCAGAATTACATGTAGCCTATACTCTGCTCCAACCTTCATTAAGGTGTTGTTTGTTTGTAGAAGGGGTGTGGGGGTGGAGTGGGGGGGTGAATCATTTCAATTTGTCTTCACGTAAGAAGGAAAATAATTGTTTAGCAAGGAATCAAAAAGCACTACTTTTCTGTGTTTTTGAAACAAAATAGGATCAGAAATACATAAGTTGAAATATGACGTCCAAAGCGTTAACGCCACCGTTTTGCTACGTTGGCAGAAAACAAAACCAAAATGATTTTTTAAAAATTCCTGTAAGCCGAATGACAAAACTGTTATCGTAATCAGACTCGTATCTCTACAAAAGGCAGAGTTGAAAGGGTATTTGGTAAGGTCGTGATTGTCTCCGTGAATTACCATCGACTAACTGGGGATTTCCACTCCAAGGCGATCATCTAAAAGCTTGCATTTGATGAACATGCTCCCTAAGGTATATCAATAGTTGTTTTACATTTTATATATTTCTAAACCGATTTTTCCACACCTGAACACGGCTTGGTACTGGTTTAGCAACTTTCTATCATTTTTAACCCAGAGCGAGTTTCTAAGGTGAAAGTAAGGGCTCTACTGTTTCCAAGCATCACAATAAGTGTAGAACAGTCGACCAGGTTACCAAGAGGTTACCGCATGGCAGGAAGTCAAGAACAGGACTTAGTTCTCGACAAAATCCGTTTCCATACAAAGTCACTGCAATTCGATCCAAAGTTGCGCACTAGTGACATGAACAAAACACCGATATAAAGGATGCATTGATTATTATTGTGTTTCATTGTTGTTGTGTAGGTATGTAATGGTGTAACTAATGGGAATGGTAAACTTGATGAATTAGTAATAACCTACAGGTTGCCAGGTCTATACGTGTAACCTGAACACGAGTTATGAGACACCATACTTAGTGTACATCGTCTTCATTACTATCATTTAACAACTAACCACCTATCTCTGTCTCGGGCAGTCCAGATAGCTGAGATGTGTACGCACCAATGCATGCTGGAACCTCAATTGGATATACGCACGAGCATAAAGTAAAATAGTTAAAATTTGTTGTGTTTAACGACACCTCTAGAGCACATTGATTTATTAATCATTGAATGTCAAACATGGTAATGTTGACACGTAGTCAGAGGAAACTTAGTACAATTGTTCTATTATAGCATGGAATCCTTTATATGCACTTTCCCATAGACAGGATATAAAGTAAAATATATTAACTAATCAAACAGCAGGTGTAATGTTTATATTTGTATTTTAACTCTATTACGTTTTAAGCATTCTGTCCTCGGCTATCTGTGCTGTCTGTCCAGGACAGTTATTAATAGTAGAAAAGCAAAGTTTGGTTTATTTAACGACACCTCTAGAGCGCATTGATTTTTATTTTATCGTCGGCTATTAGGCGTCAAACATATGGTAATTCTGATGTCTTTAGAGGAAACCCGCTGCCGCCTCATCATGGGCTGCTCTTTCCGAAAAGCAGCAAGGTATCTTTTATAATCATTTCCCCACAGACAGGATAATACATACCATGGCCTTTTGGTATACCAGTCGTGGGGCACTGGTTGGGAATGGGGAAAAGCTGAATTGATGGGTTCACCGAGGTTCGATCCGGCGAGCGCGGTACCTCAGACGAGCGTGTTAGTGAGAGAGAAGATGGTGTAGCGGCCTTACACTTACCCACTGAGCCCTTAAGAACTCGCTCTGGGTTGGAACCGACGACTTAGACCACTACTCCACCTCGGCCGGTGTCATCGTTATAATGATATAAACAGCTGTACATAATGTATAGGCTAACCAAACCAGGCCATAGCAAATGTTTGTATGTCAGATAGATTTTACAATATAATGTCAGATAGATTTTACAATATAATTGCATAATATGGTACACGCAAACTTGACCTGAGCTAGTTAGACGATGTTATGTTACAATAGATATCGAGGACAGTCATTTGAAAAAGAGCACTACTGTTCTCAATATAAGCCGTCGGATAACAGGCTGGTAGGTACCTCTGTACCGGCTCCATTCCAGAGCGAGTTTTTAAGGGCTCATTGGGTAGGTGTAAGGCCACTACACCCTCTTCTCTTACTAACTCTCATTAACCACTTATAACAATTAACTACTGACCTGGACAGATAGCTGAGGTATGTGATTGAACCTTAATTGGATACAAAATAAGCACGAAAATAAAGTGGAATTGAATAGAGAAAATATGTTACAACTTATAAAGGATAAATATTATTTCAGATTAAAAGTGCAATTGGACACTGCCTGAAAACAAAGAGAATAGTGTGCACCCGACAACTTTGAATATTGCATATATGTTATATCAAAAAAGAGGTCTACTCATATTAATGTTACTTGAATTAACTCCATTTGGCCATATGATATTAATTTAGCTCATGTATATATTATACTATTTCATAAAACACTAACAAAACTAGTTCATCAAGATAAGCTTCGCCGTTAGATATCGTTAGACGTCTAACGGCGAGGTTTATCTTGATGAACTATATAACAAAACGAGAAACATGGCAATAATAGCAGATATATAAGTCCACTATTAACGACATTTTCTAACATCCACGTGAGACATCAACAGTATAACGATTTTCCACAAAGCATAATTCGTTGATATGTTACGTTCCTGACTATATCCATTTACGGTTTGCGCACGCTGTTCTGGGCACACCTCAGCTTTTTCCTTCTACAGGCAGTGCAGAAAGGATGAAGTGGTTTTGTGTCACGCTCGCATCGATGCGGCCATTCATATTTAACGCATTCATTTATTTTGAAAAACGATCCTCCACCTCAGTGTGAGCACTGTCGGTGTACTCTGACGGTGCGTCATATTTTGGTGGAGTCTAGTCATCTTCAGCCAACGAGAAAAGATATATTTGGAAGGCTGGATGTGGTGCAGTCTTCGATTCCAGCCACAACTTATTTTAAAGTTTTTAAAAGAAAAAACTTTATTTTATAATCAGTTTTAATTATTCAAAACTGTGATATTTATCTTTTAGCAGCTCTTTACACTGTGTTTTATTTGTATCATTGAATCTTTAAATTAATGTGAATCAACATAATGTTATACATATACCATTGTTTGACACTCAATAGCCGATGTCGTTAAAACATTCATTCATTTACCTCAGATATCTGAAAAATATATCCAGGACAGTGTTTTAATTCCTATTGTCCGTTCCAACCAGTGCCCCACGAGTGATATACCAAAGACCGTGGTATGTACTATCGTGTCTATGGCAAAGTGCATATATAAAAAAAATTGCTGCTTATCGCGAAAAGTTGCCTATGTGGCGGCAGCGGGTTTCCTCTAAAGACATATGACAGAATTACCATGTTTAATGTCCCATAGCATATGATGAAATAAAAATCATTGTGCTTTAGAGGAGTCGTTAAATAAAACTTTACCTTTTTTAATTCCTATTGTTAGTGATTCGTGAGAGAGATGGTGTAATGGACTTACACTTGCCCAGTGAGCCCTTAAGACACTCGTCCTGGGTTGGATCCGATACAGGGAAATAAAATGGGGGGTGGGGGTATGTACCCGAAAGTGGCAAGAAATGTTTTGAAAATTGACAACGTTTAGACACATTCTGGCGTCTCTAAATGATAATCTTTTGCTGATAATTAATATTAAATTATTAACACATGTAAATGTATATAATAACTTGTAATATTTAGGGGGCGCCCCCTTCTCTACAATGACCAGGGGTTCAAACAAATTCTAAAACATTACTTGCCATTCAGCAAGTGCCAAACAGATTAGCACTTGTTTTTCAAATTGCTCAAACTTTTTACAGTAACCAACATGATACTGTACTTAATTTAATATACTATTTTGGCCGTTATCAGTCACTTGCCATCGGGAATATGCAGTTAACACAATTACTTGCCCAACACAAATATCCCACTTGACCCGGGCGTCGGGCAATGGGAATTTTGAACCCTGTAACATCCGCCACTGGAACCTAATAGCTACCAGCTTTGTGGGCTAAGGCTTACGCTACGCACCAACGAGGCCTAGGGCGAGGGTTTCGTGTAGTGTGGTTTTTAATAGTTTCGATGAGCGACTGTTACGGTGTCGCATTTAAACTGTTGACGTGTTATCTCTTACTGACCGTAACGTTTTATGATCAGCATTAGTACGATTCTGAAGCCAAATTCTGTTTATACATGAGCAGTTAATACCCAAATACGATGTGCAAATTCATTCTTGTTTTCCTTTTATTCCGGTTCATATGGCGGCTAATCATATGCAAAAATACGTGTATAGTCATGAAAAGAAATAAAGGCTGGCATAGTACAATGGGCATGGTATAATTCACGACAAAGATATGGAGGGCATATTGTTTGTCAGTCGCGAATTAAACTTACAGATACCTACTGAACAAACTCCAAACAATAGTCGCCATATTGCTATTCAGGCTATATTGGAACTCAATAGCTGTTGTATTTGTTCGAGCTGGTATATCGTTAAACCTTCTCTCATTCCATTGAGGTACTCCTTTTCCAGAAATAAAATGGGTGCTTGCTGATTACGAGGCTTACATGAATTATGGCTGATACGACACATAGGATGTGGATGTTATTATTTCTACAGAAATCCACTGACACAAAAGCCATGTTGGACACATCATTGTCTTGCTGGAAGGCAAAATAGCGACCATCCGTATTAACAACTGTTATCCTACGGGTCTCCATAATTCTTCGCTATAATGGACAATATTAACTCCTGTTAAATGGTGTAAAAGCTGCACAACTACCACGGGAAATTCAACTCGCGTCGAATCATTAACTTTTAGCATAATTCTCCTACAGAGAAAAGTCATAATTTACTTCCACCTACTCTTTCGTTAGTTACGGTTTCCGGATCGGGCTGCGGTGCTTCTTCAGTACCAAGTCGCTAGCGAGACTCCCACTCTTATATCAAAGACAGGACAATACATACCACGGCCTTTGGTATACCAGTCGTGGGGCATTGGTTGGAACGGGAAAAAAAACAATTGATGGGTTCACCGAGGAGGTTCGATCCAACGACCGCGGCACCTCGAGCAAGCGCTCAACCGACTGAGCTAGATCCCGCCCCGGCACTTATTTCTTTTCACGAGTATAGTTTCATTATATTACCCACATTAATCAACATCAATGATACCTGTTGCGCTCGCCAGATGTCTAAGCTCGCAGCAGACGCCCAGCAGGAAATAAACCTAAACCTGCTTCAGACAAACCGTGGTGTGTCCGACAATATATCTACATATTACAGGCATCATCTCTCGATTTTAATAAATCTCCTCATTTATACCTTGTCTTGTATTACGCTGCTTTCAGAAATTAAAGTGTGTAGGCCCGCCCTTCTTTTGTGATTAAAACGATATACCTTGGAATGATTGGATATCTGTACGTTTCCTGGTGCCTCGCGAAAACAGAGATCTTAATATACTGTAAACCGTATTAGTATTGCGATGTGTTATTTTCCCGAATACGCAAATTGGCGCGTATTCGCGACGTTTAAATTCCGCGAATGATCGTTTGACCGATACACGTCATTTTACCAGGAAAATAATGCGTGCGTATACATTTCGCGATTTGATGTTTGCCGCGAATGACGCGAAATTAATACGCACGCGAATTTCCCCTGGTTTACAGTAGGCATAACCTGTTGGTTAATCCCCGATGTTTTTAATAACCCATGAGAGGAAGAACTAGCACTCTTCAAACGGCTGAATAGAAAATTGCAACCTTAAAGAAAATGAGTTAAATGTATCTTTTAAGATGTGTTCAGTATCGGTGTGCCGTGTCTTGTAAGCTTCCAGATTGAATTGACCGGGTGAGGAGGGGGAGTGGGGTTACAGGTTTGGAAGCACTAGCACCCCTTAAAAAATCCAATCATGAGACATTACGGTTAGCTACATTTATTGTGTTTTCCAATATAACATCATCACACGTTAACATCATAATCCATGTTACTTCTGTTTCATATTTAATATACAGTCCAACACCGTTGTGTCGATGTCGCTGGAACCCCCCAAAAATATCGACTTAACCAAATATCGATTCAACCATACAGTCAAATTTGAAAGTTGGCCAGCAATAAAAATAAATTAATCAATCAAACAATTAAGCAGAAATGTAATAAAAACAGCAAATAACAATCCAGCAACCACATCACCATTAATCACAATACCGGTACGACATAGGTCGCGCAATTCATACATTTTATTTCTTATTTTTTGTTATATGAATATCGACACATCGAGACACTTTTATATACAAAAGTTTAAATATATTGACACAAACGGAATATCGACTTAATCGTATCAACTTAGTGAAAAAACATAATAGTTAATACACGGTTTGGCAGGGACCGGCCGGTGATATCGACACATACGATAAATCGTCTTAAGCGAGTTCGACACAACAGTGCCTGACTGTATATTATTTTGTTTATACTATTTGATATTGTGACCATTTATTGTGAAATATATGTATTACATACCAATCAATAGTTCATCAAGATAGGCGTCTAACGGCGAGGTTTATCTTGATGAACTAACCAATCAAATGCTGTATATAGATGATTGATTGTTTTTTCATCCATTTATTCATCCTGAACTTTATGGTACTCAATGTTACCCTTTGTACTCGCCCGCAAAAATCCTGAATACGTTTCTAGTCTCCCTGGTGTTTGCGACAGTTCTTAAATTACGATAACAAATTTTACATGAAAAGAGGAATGTACTTCTGAGCTAGCATCACAAACCTATAGTAAACATTAGAATGGCCAGAAGCATATTGGATTTACATAATCCGATATTCTGCCAACTTAAAAACTGTCGCTTTTCTTTGTCCATAAAGACCGCATTATTTGAAAATAAGTTGAAATCCTACATTATCAATAAGTGCCATCAAAAATCTAGTGTGTGAAGTTTAAATACAGTACGAATATTTTACTATAACATCTCATAGACCATACTTACAATGTTCACAACTACTGTAAGTTATGTCAAAGCATTTACTGCACAGTGAAAGGTAAACTGGTTTCAGTTTGTTCACCCGCATTCTTGGCAAATTGCCAGATAGATAAGAAGGTTATTTTCCTCTGGTTTAAGGTTACCATTCTCTTGTAACCGAGACTGTTAGGTGAGACAACATATTTACCTAGTTAATGTATAGAATGCGTATTTTATTAATGTAACTTAGCTGATGCATTAAAACTAGGAAACTTTCTAATAGGAAATTATAATTAGAAAATATTCGATAGTGACCAAAATATCGCCCAAGACCGAATTTATAAAATGGTTTTGATTTATCAGCTCCGTTACGTTGATGACATTAAATATCGCACCATTTCTCACGAAAGTTGCCTACGTTTCAAAGTATGTTGTCGTCCAATAGTGATTTTATTTGTAATGATGCACATATATGTTAGTGTTTAAATAAGAAAAGCAACCAGTACTAATGTAATCACGTGAGAACTGTATGCCTTTATACATATCGTCGGTGTTCTTTCAAAACATCGTAACTACACATTCCCGCCAAAACCACTTTTTGCGGGAATCAGA
>JAUUEI010572907.1:0-11110 GCA_032274625.1 Depressigyra globulus
CATTTTCCCATAGACAGGACAATACATACCACAGCCTTTGGTATACCAGTCATGGGGCACTGGTTGGAACGGAAAAACAAAACAATTGATGGGTTCACTGAGGAGGTTCGATTCTGCGATCCGCTGTACCTCAGGCGAGCGCCGACTTAGCTAGATCCCGCTCTGCTCTGCTCTAGATAACTAAAACATTTCTTTACAGAACAGTATTAGAATATCCATATAGATGTGTAGGAGACATGTAAAGAAAAATGTCTGCTTGGTTCATATCTGATCCGTAGCTGGCGTGTGTGTGTGGGGTATGCTTCTCTCAAAATATTCTCACTCGACCCCCACCCCCGCATGAATTTAACCATATGATGCTTAGCGGTAGTACATTAAAGGTGAAATCTTTCTAAGCCGGACTCATGTTATGTTATCTGTTTGACTTTTTAAAATTAAACTAAGAAAAAAGCCCATAACATGTTCTATTGTTTTAGGTGAAAATATTCATGTCCCCACACACACCCCAAGCAAATTTGATTGCCCTCTGCTTAAGTGAATGACTATGGGCCTCGTACATATTTGACACACACACACACACACACACTCTACCACCATCACCATCACAAGGTGCAGACGATGCTACACCCAGAAATGACTGTTCCCATAACATCATTGTTCCTGATACCTCTGAAGTGAATTGCATTCTTCTCACCTTTCTACTCTGACTCGTATTAACATCAAAGTTCTCTGAAGCTGTCTTTATTATATTTTCTGGTAGCTGTTCTATAGTCTTGTTTCTGTACCAAAATGCATCTTGACAGATTTTGGAAACATGGTCTTTGGATGAGGCCTGAAATGTATGAAATAACTATGTTACTTAAATAGACTTTGGGTAATTGAGATGATGTCATTTTTTGTAAAAAAAAAATCCAAGTGAATAGCCTATGGTATAAAATAAATTTGTCATAAATAATTTTATTATATAATTTACAAATTACACTATTTTAATTTTCTCTGTTTCCAAATCAAGTTGAGCTTTTCTTTGAGCCTACATACAGGGATGAGAATGGCAAATTCCAAAATCAGATGAAAAGTTTGTGAGACACATATGAGGGTGCGAAGCACCCAAGCTGTCTATACTTTGTGATCTGTCTATACTTCATGATCATTCTTTCTTACTATTGATAAAAGCATTGGACTACTGTCATTACTTTAAGCTAATCGTAACTGCGCTTTCTTAAGTCATTTGAGATGGAGACCTGCTTTACTCATCGGATTTACACGATTCACGAGATCGCTCCAGAAGAGAAAAATCTGCGGAAGATTCTCATCCCTGCATATATTCAAGATAAGATTCTATTTTTTGTCATGCAAAGTTTGAATGAGAATTTTTTTGTCAAGAATAACAATGTCAATGGCTTATTTCACATTTTGTTGTTGAGCGATTGTGTGATATTAAAGAATATGATTTGCCATATGGTTATTAGCTTTAACAACACGTTTAATCTGATAAAACTAAAATTAAATAGTAGAAACAGGTAGTCATCTATTCCAAACAAGCCTCTATTTTTCTCAGGGCGAGATTTAGTTTAGTTAGTAGAGCACCTTCATATGGTGTTTGGGTCATAAGATCGAACATCCTCGAACATGACGGATATACCACGCAGGCTGCAAAATGACCGGGTTCGCATCACAAAAAGTGATGCAAAATCTTACGATGGTGATGCAATACTGTAACAATAATTAGCAGTTTGCAATGCATGTTTTCTGTAGCCAAATTGATCTTTGTATTAAAATTTCGGGAGACGATTGCATTTTCGGGTTTCAATATTAGCGTGATCGCAACAGAATAAATGATTCGCCAATGATACACGTTGTTTGTTGTAGTGCACACGTTGAGGTTGGCATTTTTCTTCTTCTCGATGTACAACTTTCAAAGTTGTGGCCGTATTTCTCAGGCATGTAATCGAGTGGCTATTTTATAAAAGTACTAATCAAATTCCAGCAGTTGCTATTCCATTCTCCATCCAGTAGGGAAAACTACTAAGCAAAAATTTCAAAACAAATTGCACCCTGCCACACATCTTGGTATGTACTGTCCTGTAAGACTTGCCATCTATAGTCAATGCCCCCAAACTCTGTTATGCTTGAAACTCTGAGGTTTGTTTACCTATATAAAACTTGCGCAATTTGGTTGTCATCTGCAGGACATAAGTTTTCAACATTTGTTTTCAGCGTTTCCAAGTTATATTAACATCAATGAGGTTCAAACTGGTATGTAATGTAATTGAAAACTGTACAAACCCCCAAAACATTGATTTTACTAAGTCATTTTTGTTTGTTCCACAAAATTGCCAATATCGGGTTCTGATCAACTTACAAAACTTGTTGAGAAAAGTGTGATGTTTAAGTAACATCCATTGTGCATAACATAACAAATGATATCAGTCATCCATTATCAATAAGGCTTGTGTGTGTGTATATATATATATATATATATATATATATATATATATATATATATATATATATATATACATACACATATAACAGTGTGTGAAGCATAAGACATTTTATTCGTTGATTAATGGTGTTTCATTGTTTAACGAAATGGTTTCGTTTCAGGTTTAAATATTTAATGTTGCATTAATTGTATTACATATGTTTTAACTGCTGCAAACTGTATCATATGATATTATTTTCATACATATGGTAACACTCACTAACAGCATTTTTTGTCATCGATGAACATTGAGACAGGGTTTCAATACACACCTGTGTAGGAGATAACCAAGTAGACTTTTTTTGGTCTTGTGATTGGTTGTTTCTTGGTGGTGACCCAAGTGACCTATGCGACCTGAGAGTAAAGGTTTGTCCCATTCATATTATTTTTTTTAATTTAACGACGCACTCAACACATCAGGCGAACTCTTGTCCCATTCATAAACATCGACCTGAGAGTAAAGGTTTGTCCCATTCATTTTTTTTTTTTTAATTTAATGACGCACTCAACACATCAGGCGAACTCTTGTCCCATTCATAAACATGTTGCTTGCTTCCTAACCATACAAATTTACATTTATTTAGGCTGGGAAAGATGATGATAGAAATAAGGGGAAATTTTCACTTGTCTACTGGACAAGTACAGCTAGAAATCTACATGTCCATCACGGGCGCCATAGCCCAGTGGTACTGTGCCCGCCTGATGCACGGTCGGTCTAGGATCAATCCCTGTCAGCTAGCCACTGGGTTTTTTTCTCGATGTAATCATGCATCCGATGCCGATATAACCGTATTTACATTTGTAAATTAAAATGTGTTGAGTGCGTCGTTAAACAAAAAAAAAATACTTGTCCATCAACAGTTTGACTTGTCCAATCAGGCATCCGAACATTGCGAGAATGATCGTTTGTTGGTGCATCGCTCACGCAGGTCTAGATTTGCGTAACCCATTTTTTTTTCGCGCAAACAATTAGGACATTAAAACAAATTTTATAACATCATTTGGTTAGTTAATGAAACCAATCGATGTGACATTAAATATTTTGTAATGGGTTAAGCAAAAGGAAATGGGTGACCTGAAAAATAATTTGTGTAACCCATTTATCGGTTACGCAAATTTTCAATTCTCAGAGACCAGCCAATAACAATAAATGATTGGATTGTTCAGGAGGAGAGTAATGTAGGATAAGTACTTTAGTTCAAGCAAAACAAAAAATCACATTAACTGGGAAACAGAGTTTTGACAGTTTCTGACATGATTTCTTTCTCGACCTACACTAAAAGAAAGGATTTTTATTCATGGATTTTGAAAATAAATTAATAAATTAATTTGACACAGCTATACTGGTTCTTATGTGAATAGAGTAAGCTTAGCATATTTTAATGTATCTTTACTTAGTGACATGGAAAAGCTAATTACTTTGAACATACTATACATTGCAAGTACATTCCATATAAGACCTTTTACAAAAAGCTGGTGATGGTCTATGTGTGCCCATGAAAAAGGTCCTGTCCACCCATCCCCATTATTTAAAAAAAAATTACACCCCCCCCCCCCAATTTTTTTAAAATTTTTTTAGAAAAATAAAAATAATAATCAACGTTCTAATAATGTTCAGTATTCAGTTTTAATCTTTCAACATATGCATTTATATGGAGAGGAGAAAAAACAATGATCATCAACTTTTTATTAATACTTAATGTTGAGGTTTTGTTTTCTGTGTTTCCTTTTTGTGTGGGTTTTTTATTTATATAAACATATTTTAGGCCTAGGCCCAATGCTATACCTATTAATATTAATTCACATTTATTTTCCTCTCTGGTTTTTATTTGTCAAATATCTAACAACAAATAATGAGTATATGTTCCATCAAACTACTCAGTAACATCATTTCTATCAAAGTGCCTATTATGAGTATTAATAATAGGATTATGGAATCTCAGAAAATCTCTGAATTGTTAACTGGTTTTCTACTAAATGCTTAACATTTCTGTGTATCATAAAACAAATGACCATGATAGGTCAGGGCTAGAGAGTGTTTAGTGTAATAGATTGGAAATATTCAACAACCAAATGGTTGTTGGCTACTATGTCTAAAATACACATATCTAAAGCTACAGAAATTTAGCCTGATTATTCTGGAGTTGAAATGTAACCGACAACTTGGTTGTTGAAAATGTCCAATCAATTACACAAATTGCTCTCTAGCCCTGACCCAAGTTATATAACAGGGAAGGCTAGAGGGGACTCAAGCTAATTTAAACGTAAAACATAGCATATTATAAATAAGCGAATTATAATAATGCTACGTTTTACATTATAGAACAAGGATATCCGATATCTTCACTGGTTTAACTAGCTCGAGTCCCCTCTAGCCCTTCTGTTTTATAACCTGGGTCAAGGCTAGAGAGCACTTAGTATAATAGATTATAATTTTTTTATAGATTATAAATTTTCAACCAAATGGTTGTCGTCTCATATGGATAAAATACACATTTTCCCTTAAATCTAAAGCTACAGACATTTATCCTGATTATTCTCGAGTAAAACTGTGTTATTAAACTTACATAATGTTCACTAGTACCAAAGGTATGAGAAGAAACCCAAGTCCCCTATACGAAAATAATGGGGAAGATAGATTTGCAAAGGGGCGTTGGGTTTCTCCTCATAGCTTTGGTACTAGTGAACATCGTTTAAGTGTAATAACACAATTCGACTCGGGAATAATCAGGCTAAATGTCCCTGGTCGTAGATATCTAGGTATAAATGCGTATTTGCAACTATTTCAGACATAGTAAAGTTTGTTTTATTTAACGATGCCTCTAGAGCACATTGATATTTAATTTATCATTGGCTATTGGACGTGAAACATATAGTAATTCTGACATAGGCTACTCTTTCTGATAAGCAGCAAGGGATCTTTTATATGCTTTCCCATAGACAGGATACCACAGCCTTTGGTATACCAGTCGTGGGACACTGGTTGGAACGGGAAAACACCCAATCAATGGTTTTGTTTTGTTTTTGTTTAACGACGCACTCAACACATTTTAATTTACAAATGTAAATACGGTTATATCGGCGTCGGACGATAACCATTTGGTTGTTGAAAATGTCCAATCTATTACACTAAGAGCTCTCTACCAGACTCTAGCCTAGACCCAAGTTATATAACAGAGCTAGTACTAGTAGAGGGGACTCAAGCTATCAGTATCATCATGCCATGGTTTAACTAGTTTCATAATAATGGTTTAACTTGTTAATATTATTAATGGGTGCCGACATGACAGTGTCAACATTAAATGACTAATAATTATTCAGAGAGTTAACCTTCAACAGCAAACCTAGATCCTCAAAGTTTACAGCCATTCTTAATGTTTAAAACTGGCAACTCCAAAAGGGGTGTTTCCCTCCAGTTTATTATTATTTTATTTTTTTAACTCCGGAAATAGCCACTACATCCGGAAGATCCCCACGTATAGGTTGCATTGTACCAAATTAATTGATTTCCAGGTCAAAGTTCAAGAAGTAAATTTCATGAGGTTTTTCTCTCCACTGTGTATATTTGTATAAAACAGCTACATAATAATGCTCTATTCATCCATATGTTTTATTTGTGAGCAATTGTAATACAATGTATATTTACATGGGTACAATGACACTAAAATGCGAATTCAGATATGGAAATGTTTCCAGTTTGATGCCATGAATCCTGCGAATGATCATGGATTAACGTTTGACAGGCGTTTCATAATGTTAACATTTGATTAAAGGAATTTCATTAAAATTAAGCATGTAAAATATACCATTTTGTGACATGAAAATCACCACTCACTGCATTCGATTTAACTGATGTTTGGACATGGGCGCAAATTCAGTCCTTGCTTTTATGTGACATCCAATTTTCAGATATCTACCATAGGCCCTAATATCAGCTCAAAAATACAAGTCAATGGCTTGTCTGACTTTAACAGAAATTGGTCTCCGAACACGTGCCATACCTGCCATACCCTGTTTACACCATTGCATATTTCTCATTCGTCTTGTACATTGTATATACAATGTCTTGTCAAACTAAACAAGAGGCGAATATTTCAAATATAGAACAAGTCGTACAGTGGAACGTAATAACACTATATTCAAAACAATAAACAATAAAATATGGGCGGGAACTAGCTCAGTCGTTTGCGCTTTTTTCCGCTCCAACTAGTGTCGCACTATGTGACTGATATGTACTATATACTGTCTATGGGAAAGTGCATATAAAAGATCCCTTAGGCGAGCGCTCAACCGATGCACCTTTAATAACACAACTAGTAATATTGATATAGTAAGCATCGATCATCAGTTTATACAGTCTTCGGTCTATCCATTTTATCAGTTTCGTTACGAAAAGTGGCTACTTGGTAAAAAAAATCTGTTTGTTTACATAATCTAATTAAAATCATCTCCACAGGCCCATATTTAGGGTGTTTGGGCGGAGGTTCGTTCTAATCCCATACACCGCAAAAGCTTCGCCCCCCCAACCCCCCACCCCCCGAAGGAAGAAAGTAGGCTACACAAGTAGCTAAAATATTTACTTGTACTTTCTACTATACAGATAACCTCGTAACATTAGACAATTACATGACAATGACAGCAGTTCATCTTCCAGGGTCGAATTTCGGGGAATGAAGGCAAGTTGGAGGGGCTCTAAGGCAACTTACTTTCTATCAAAACAAAAATCAGATAACAATCACTTCAAGGTTCCTGTATAGTTATTGTCGAAAGTTTAAAGAGAAAAAGAAAAAGAAAAAAAAGAGAAAGGGCTAAGAAATATAGGTATTTAAAATATTTCTTTTTAATTGACATTGTTTATTGAGACAAGCAAGGATACGTTTAAAACATCATGGCATACACGGTAAGGGCACGGCGGCAAATCAGGTAGGGCATTACAGCATGTTTCTTGCCGTCGACACCGTCACCGGTTTCGTGATGAAATTCGAACCCTGAAATAAAATATTAACAAGTTACTGATAGTAATCCTGTTCATGCATTGATCTTTATATAAACATTGCAACAAACACTGGTTTCCATATCTACCAAGCAATATTCGTCTGTCAGTTTGGAATAGACGTAGCTTTATCATGCTGCTTATTTCAAAATATTACAAAACTTTTGCATAAGACATGTAGATGCCATTTTGATGATATAACGTATAAGTGACAAAATTTAAATGGGATGCAACACTTTAAGCAAATCACATATTTTATATAACTAAGTTTCCTCTGTAATTTAATCAATAATTACAATCTGCTATATGCATACTATTTATGATATTATTATTATATATGTTTGTCGTCTGTTAACTGTTGTTAATATAGCATACATATTTATCTCTGTCATTGTAAAGTACATACATGTAGTAACAATATATTTCTGTAAATATGTATATAGTATGTGCTCAAGGGCCAGTAGGACTAAAGCGAAGTTTCTTCTTTCTTTCATTAAACAATATTTTAGCTGAAAACGTTTACTCTTAACAAGGGCTGTATGTTTTGGCGGTGATTTGTGATGAAACCATCTTATTTTACACATATAATAAGAACATATATTTATAAACATATCCGTTAAGTTAAAAAAACTGCCAAACAAATTAAACAAGACAAATTAAGGAGAGCATAATTATTTTCATACTGACAAAAACTTTACGAACTTATCATAGTTATAATTACTACAAGCAATACCTTTAGTAGTATCATAACAAAGTGCCAACTCTTTTTTAATCCATGATGTAAAATTTGGAATTAAAGATTTCTTATGACTTTTAAAGGATATTAATAGGATCATTATTGCTTTTTTTTATTATATAAAACCCCAAATTATAATTTATTTTGTAAATTCGACTTCTATGACATTTGAACTTAATTATATAATATTTGTTTAGAGCTAATGCTTATATCCAATGAGGTGTCTGTTCGGGACAGTGGATACTCCTTAGTGGTAGAGAACAAAGTACACCTGGAAGGAAACAAAAGAAGGAAGGAATGACAAAGTTTAAAGTCCAAATTCAGAACCAACAAACGCCTCTTCTGGGCCCAAATTCTGGCGTGAACCAGCCCTTAGGTTTGTTATAGGGAAAAAAGTGTGTGGCGGTGGTGGTGCGCAGCGGGTGGGGTTAGGCGAGGAATCTCGCCCATTAACCAACTGAGCCACTGAAGGAGCGTAACAGCCGGCCCGAGGGACCTATACCCATTAATCATTCACGTGTGTTTTTTGGGCATATCTTCCGAGAATCCCCGTCGAATATGCCCAAGACAGATATAGCCTACCCATTAAGCCCTTGTTGCTTAAACTCGCTCAGAGTACGATTCCTGTGCCACCAAAACCGGTAAAAATACATTTTAAAAAAGTTCTTGGGCACACACACCTCAGTTATCTGGGCTCACTCAGTGTCTGTACAGGACAGTGATTGTTAGTATACATGTAGGTTAGTGAGAAATAAGTGGGTAGGGTGGCCTTACACCTAACCATTGAACTCTTAAGAACTCGCTCTGGGTTAGAGCCGGTACCGGGAGACGAACCCTGTACCAACCACCCTACCCGATGCTGTAGCTTTAAATACAGCAATGTCCAGAAAGTACTCCTAGCCTGATTATTATGAGATGGATAAATTAAAGCTCTATATTATTGCAGTAGTTAAATAAGCTTGGTGAAAATAGACACGATGATTGAAAATCTCAGGCTAACAAAAGATGAAAGAGGGACCTAAGTGAGCCGAAGGAAATCAATCACGTGGCACAGTCACGGAAAAAAGGTCACCATCCATGTATGACGTCAAAAATAGAACAGCAAAAACGCATGCGTATGTTGGAAGTCTAGGCGGAGCTATAACATAAATTTTGTCATTGTCCAATAGGAACGTTTGATTTGATCACGTGGTTAATAATTTACTCTTAGCAGGCGGGAATCTAAATGTAAGTCGTCTGTTGAAGCTTTGTTTGAGAAAGGCGGTTTGCGTTTGAGGAAAACTGTTTCAGATTTGTTAAAGAAAAATCTAAACAAAAACACCATAAAAATGCCAGGAAAGGAGTAAGTATTAATATATAAATCATGAGAAGTTGCTATATTGTACAGTTTCGATTTTCTTTCGACTCATTTTCAGATTTTCTTCATAACACCAGGAAGTATTCATCTTGGCGGCATGGTCGACCTCTTTGTTCGTGAGCCGGCGAGGTTCCATGCGCGGTTTCGATCGAAACCATCACATTAAACTGTAGTACTGGCAACTTTTTAAAGAAGAATTGTTACAATAAAGTACACGAAATATAAATGATTACTATTTTTTGTTTTAAATGTGTTCATTTGTTGTTTACAACCCATTAAAATGTAGGTCACACTCGTTAATGAATATTTTGACCGATTTTTAGCGAAAAGCCTTATTACCAGAGATCTCTACTCTAGTACATAAAAATTTATTGATTGAAGTAATTTCGCTTATTTCAATTATATTATTTTTTGTCAAAAGTATTTAAAGTATTGTTTAATTCCACAGCGGAAACCTGTTATTATTATTATTTTTTTTTACCACCTGAGCCGCATTTCTTCACAGCAACAGGAAATCGTGACACCTTTCTTTTTTTTGCTGTTAGACCGGGATAGACGTTTGCTCTATTCAATAGTTGATATGTCGAGTTTAACCACACCTAGATTCAGATTGGGGAGGGGAGAGAATGATAATGGCTGTCCATAGTTGCAATGGTTAGAATCACTTGATTTTTGGCTGGCACAGATGTAGCTCCAGCCCTTAACGTTTTGTAACTTGGGTCAGGGCTAGAGAGCTCTTAGTGTGATAGATTGGGTGGAAATTTTCAACAACCAAATGGTTGTAGGGGCAGGATCTAGCTGTCGGTTGAGCGCTCACTCGGCGTGCCGCAGTGGCAGGATCAAGCCGCCTTGGTGAACCCACCGATTGGGCTTTTCCCCCCATTCCAACCAGTGCCCCATGACTGGTATACCAAAGGTATGTACTATCCTGTCTATGAGGAAAATGCATATAAAAGATCCCTTGCTGCTTATCGGAAAGAGTAGCCTGTGGCGGCAGCAGGTTTCCTCCAAAAGACATGTCAGAATTATCATTTTTGATGTCCCAATAGCCGATTAACCATACTGGATTATTTTTGACAAATCACGTTGAGTGGGCCAAAGTTTACGTTTTACTCATGTATTGTCACATACAAATTGTATTAAGAAATAAAATAATGTTCGTATATGGAAATAGCAGTTATTTTTATTTTAAAATATGCAAATAAATTGAAAATATCGCATTTACTTGCACGTTTCTTGTGACCAGACGTTAGAATCAGTGGCCAATAATCCCAATCGATGTGTTGTACAGACATTTTATTTTTAGAAAACGAACTAAAGATTCATATCCTACCTTTTCGTAAAACGGTAAAATATATTATCAAATTAGCTGTTGCAATCAGCTATCGGTTCCACAGAATGATCGCGACATTCCACCATTGTTTGCAAGCGAAAATCCTTGCTGAAAACCACTTTTCAACTTGAAATTCCGAGATATATCTGACTGAAAAAAACAAATTCTAAGTCGGCCATTGTGATTAACAATTATTCACTGCGGGA
>JAUUEI010573018.1:0-11109 GCA_032274625.1 Depressigyra globulus
AGATTCCAATAAAAATTCTTTTGGCTAGTTTCACAATTGATTAGTTAGCAATATATAACTGATCCATTAAGTCAAAAAATGCTTTCAGCGAATTTTTAGTTTTTCCGGAAGTATTGATTTTCATGCTAGTCTTAACTCGGTTTCTTTTAATTCTAGAAACACTGACTTCTGCTGTTGTAAAATTACTTTGAAACAAATCAATAGAGGGCATCAAATACCTTGGGAACACACCATCAGGGAAGGCCGTAAGAATCTTATCATTATTTGCATAAAAAACAGAGCTCTGCTTTCGGGCAAATTTTTTGTGCTTTCTAGTTGTTGGTCCTTTCTTTCCAGCCGCAATATCCCTAGCTTGATATTCAGAAGAAGTAACAAAAAAGATTCCATCATGTAAAACAAAGAAGACTTCCATCGGTATATTCTTATCAGCTAATTTAAAAACATTGTTCGATTCGCTGACTATCGCTTTGTATTTTTCTCCAATCGCAAATAAATTTCTGAAAAAATCTAACCTATCTGTCGAAGCCATGAAGATAAATTCTGGCATCTGCTCCATTCTTGTTTTTTCGACTTTCTTAGAATTAAAATCTTCGTCGTACTCATAAGTTGTATATTTTAATTCTTTTTCGACCATGTCAGAAACAACAAATAGGGCATCTCCATTCACAAGCTTTCCAATCTCTTCACCATCCACAAGAAAAGACATGAAGTCTGCTACTAAAGAAGCTTCTTGTTGGTATTCAGGTGCTACGGCTTTCACCATCGATTGGACTATTTTGGGATAAGCGTCTATGGCATTTTCGGTATTTAAAGAATAGCCCATATACCCCATGACCTTATCCCCATCAAAATACTTGAAAAAGTCTTTATTGAATTTTCTGTTACCGATGGATTTGTAATGCTTACTCATTTCATCCGTTAGAGAAGTATTGATCTCTAATTCTGCATGGTCTTTTCTTAAAAATAGATTACCAGTTATCTCTTTGATACCATTCGCCTCGGATGAGCCTAATCTATTCATCATATTCAAATAGCTAGCACTTCGATATAAATCCATAGAGCTATAATTTTCGAGCCCAAGGAATTTCGTATATATTTCGCCATAACGATTCGTCCAAAAAGAAGCTGCTGCCTTTTTGTTATAACTCTTTAGGTACATTGCGTTGGCAGCAATGGAGTTTACTTTGTTATTATTTGCGATGATGGTCATAGCAAATTTCAAAGAAAGTGCATCCTGTTTTAGTTTGAATTCTTTCTTTCTTTTTTCATAATCTGCACGTCGTCTTTCTTCCGCACGCTCTCTTCTTAGTCTTCGAGTTTTGAACTCATCCGACTCCTCCATTTCAACTTCTTCAATTTCAACTTCTTCAATTTCTTCTTCCAAAACGATTTCCATTTCTTCAATTTCAACCTCTTCTTCTTCCAAAACTTCCCCCATATTATCCGGTATAGCCTCTACCGCATCTCGGGCTGCGTCAACTTCCTCTACGACCTCAACGGATACATCCTCATTTTCATCATAAACACCCTGATAGCCATAATCATAAGAGCTTGGTTCTTTCATTCCGAAAGGAAATACAATCAAAGCTGTTTTATCATCCCACACCGCTAATTCGTTGTAAGATTTCATAAAACTAAATCCCCCTTTCTTTTCAATCTTGGTACCCTTTGATTCCACATGTTTTGTAAAACTTACTTCCGAATTTAATGGAAGCAAAACACAATTATAAGCAATGCTATCAGTCATCGAAATGAAATAATAAATATTTTCATTCAAATCAACGGCATCCAAAAACTTTCCTCCTTTAGTATTATTGCTAAGTAAATTTTCACCAAAATGGTATTGCTTGAGCTCCTCTAGGCTTACCTCCTCTAATATTTTTTTGCCTTTAAAGACCCCAACAAAAGAGGCATCTTTGGGGATTTTTGCCAATAAACGCTGGGCAAGTAGCGTATTTGAAATCAACAAGCTAAGAAAAACAAATGTAAAAAATCTTTTCATTTTCATTTTGGTTTTGAGGAAATTACTTTCCAAGTTGAATTTGGTTTTTGATATTATTTCGACCTCGTATGAGATCTTCCGCTGCTACTTTTAGAAAAACTGCTTTTTTGTTTTTGGAAATTTTGGCCGCTTTATTTTTAATACTAACGATTGGTTTATCAAAACGATAGATAGAGGTCACAGATGCTCCTTTTAAAATCTGTCGATCATCAGCCTTGATTCTTTTGAACTCGGAGGCGATGTTGTAATGGTAATTTCTTTTGAACGTACGGTTGTTTTTACTGTACGAAAATTGTTTTTGCTTTGCGATCAAAGCCGCATCTTTCTTCGAGCTGATACTCGCCAATACCTTATTCAAAGCATTAACATCCGCAAAGTCACAGCTCAATGAAAAAATATAATCCTCAAAATTAATCACCTTAGAAACATTGTTCACCCCTTTCACCCGAGAAATATCTTCCGCAAGGTTCACAATGTGCGACTGAATATCCCATTTGGAAGGAACCTTATATCCATTGATGCTGTCCATTAGCATGATAGACGAGAGTTTCGTTTTGCTTTGGCTGATATTCAATGTGATGACTGCGCTACCCGAACCATCTTCATGAATAGTGACTTCTTCTATAATCTCAAAACAACTTGAGAAGAACAAAGTTAGCGAAAGGAACAAAAGCCAATTGCTTAAAAGTATTGATTTCATTGAAATTTCTTATTAGTAGAACAAAAATACAGGTTTCTTCACCAAAACGCTGAGTAGTTGGCAAGTGTTGTGTTTCTGTATACAAGTGTCTGTCAGTGCAAAAGTAGGTGATATATAGAATAACTGTTAGAAATAAGCGGCATGATATAGCGTTTTCAGCATTTTTATCGCGCATCATCGGGAGAAGCGATGGAGACGGGGTAGCGGTTTGGTTTCCGAAAGGGCTTAAAAAAAATCCGCAACTGACTGGCAGTTACGGATTCATTCAACTAAGTATCAAAATCCTATAGATTCGCGACACATCTTAGACCAGCATTTCCTGGCTTCATTGTTGTCATCGTACCTGGGCTACTAGCATTTTCAGTAAAAACCCATGTAGCTTCGTTTGTTGACATCAACGCACAACTAGCGTTGATATAATTCAACTTCTTTTCTTCTGCATCAATCGCTTTGATAAGTCCGCTTAATTCTGTTGGTGTAGGCGTTCTCCAGTCACTTCTTCCTGCAAACATAAGGCTGTCACATTGGCCACCGGGCTCTATAATGCCTGCAAAACATCCACGAGAATCATTAACCCAAACAAGTTTGGCTTTGGTGTCCGTTATAATTTCCTGGTTATCAGAACCTACTTTTTTAGATTCAAATTGAGAAGTTGGAGCTGGGTCTGTTTTATCCTTTTTACAGCCAGCAGAGAAAGCTAAAGTAGCTACTAAAATTAAAAGAAGAGAGAAATTAGTCAATTTCATAATTGTATTTTTGTTTGTAGAAATATTCTGTCCGCCGTAAGGTCGAAAATATTTGAAAAATACTTATATGATAATTGTTACTTACCTTCCAGAACCCTTGATATTTGGGTAACTGTATATAGAAAGTGTATTTGTCCCGACATTAAAAAAAAGAAAACCAAACGAAAAGGAAGTTATTCGGGGCTGTCTAGGGGCTTGTCGTTATGATTGGAATCGAACTTCGCATATTCATTGAAGGTCTTACGCATAAACAAGAAAATACTCACAACTCCTATCGAAATCGCCGCATCCGCAACATTAAAAATAGGTCGAAAAAACTCAAAGGGCTTCCCTCCAAAGTACGGAATCCAACTGGGATATTCACTACGCATCAATGGAAAATAAAACATATCCACCACCTTTCCTTCTAGCAAAGGAGCATATCCACCACCTTCCGGTAAAAATGCCGCAACACTGTGATAAGAAGAATTAAAGAGCATTCCATAAAAAACACTATCTACAATATTACCGACAGCTCCTACTAGTATCAAACTAATTGCTGCAATAAAACCCATAGGCGCTTTTTGGCGAATCAAAAAACGAAGCGCGCCTCCCAAGGCTAGAATAAATATAATCCGTAATAAAGTTAAAAGAATTTTGCCCCACCGACCGCCAAGTTCTAAGCCAAAAGCCATCCCAGGATTTTCAATAAAATGGATATAGGCTTTCTTTGAACCCGAAAAAATTGGAAACATTTCGCCTATCGTCATATTGGTTTTGACCCAAAATTTAAGCCATTGGTCCAGCCCCAAAACCACCACAAATATCGAAATCGCTAATAATGTTCTTTTATTCAAGACAAATTGTTTGGTTGTAAACTGCAAATTTGCGAAAACTATTGCAATATGGGGTAATAACAACTGAAGTGTTTTTTAAATCATGAACTTTGATTATCCGCTTTTTGCTACCTTTACAGCAAAGATACAATCTTGAATCTAACCAAAAAAAATATATGGATTACAGGAGCTTCTTCGGGTATCGGAGCAGCTTTGGCGCTCGAAGCAGCTCAGCAAGGTGCAAATGTTATCCTTTCCGCAAGGCGTATAGAAAAACTAGAGTCGCTCCAGAAGCAATGTGAACAATTTGGCGTTCAGGCATTAGTCGTACCTTTAGATTTGGCGCAAGCTGATAACTTTCCAAAACTAGCCGCAGACGTTATCCAAAAAATGAAACGTATCGACATCCTCGTCAATAATGGAGGAATCAGCCAACGTGCTTTAGCGAAAGAAACGCCTCTGGAAATCGATCGCAAAATAATGGAGATCAATTTTTTTGGAAACATCGCTTTGACCAAAGCCGTGCTTCCTTATATGCTTGCGCAAAAAGCGGGACACTTGGTTACCGTTAGCTCTATCGTTGGCAAATTTGGCTTTCCTTTACGTTCCGCCTATTCCGCTTCCAAGCACGCGCTTCATGGATATTACGAAACCCTACGTGCAGAACTCAAACAAGATAATATTCAAGTGAGCATTGTCATTCCCGGAAGGGTCAAAACTCAAGTCTCCTTCAATGCGATAAGTAAAGATGGGCAACCTCATAATCAGATGGACGAAGGACAGGACGAAGGCGTCTCTCCTGAAGCTTGCGCAAAAAAAATACTAAAAGGAATTCGTAATAATAAAAAAGAAATACTAGTCGGTCGAAAGGAATTATTATTGGTACATATTCGACGTTTTTGGCCTTGGATGTATTATCGAATTGTGGACAAAATAAAACCAACATAATGGCAGTAGTAATAAGTGGTATTCAACAAATGGGAATCGGTATTCCAGATGTATATGAAGCATGGGGTTGGTATCGCAAAAATTTTGGTTTTGACTTGCCGATGTTTGATGAAGCAGCAGAAGCGGCATTGATGTTGCCCTACACCGATGGAAAGCCTCAAAAGCGGCATGCTATTCTCGCGCTAAACCTGAAAGGGGGTGGGGGTTTTGAAATTTGGCAATACACTAGCCGCACTCCTCAACCTGCAAAATTTAAAATACAACTAGGGGATTTAGGTATTTTTATTACCAAAATAAAAGCGACAGATGTGGATGCTGCGTTTCGTCAGCTTGCGCAAAATAAAACCAACCTCCTTTCTGATGTCGTCCAGATGCCCAACGGTGAAAAGCACTTTTTTGTACAAGATCCTTACGGAAATATTTTTCAAATAGTGAAATCCGATATTTGGTTTAATCCCAAATTGGGTGATGTGATGGGTGGCTGCTACGGTGCGGTGCTAGGCGTTACAGACATGGCAAAAGCAAAAGAATTTTATCGCAATATTTTGGGCTATGACACGGTGATATACGAAGCTTCAGGCGTCTTTGACGATTTAAAAGCTTTGCCTGGAGGTGCTCAAAATGTGGAGCGAGTCCTTTTAAAACATAGCCAACCAAGGGAAGGCGCTTTCAGTAAATTACTTGGTCCTAGCACAATAGAATTAATAAAAGTAACGGATAGGACGCCCAATAAAATATTTAAAAATAGACTTTGGGGAGACTTGGGTTTTATTCATCTTTGTTATGACATTCAAAACATGAGTGCGTTAAAAACAAAATGTGAGGCTGCGGGACATCCCTTTACCGTGGATAGTTCTGATAGTTTTGACATGGGCGATGCCGCTGGTCATTTTGTCTATGTGGAGGATCCAGACGGTACGCTAATTGAATTTGTGGAAACCCATAAAATTCCGGTTTTCAAAAAACTAGGACTCTTTATTAATTTAAAAAAGAGGGATCCCAAAAAAGCTTTGCCCAATTGGATGTTGAATGCTTTACGTTTTAATCGAGTAAAAAAATAGTACGTTCCGCATTGTAAATTCATTTATAATATACAGCAATCGTAAAACTATTTTGCTTTGCGCCGAAACAAAAAAAAGACATCAAAACCAAAGGTTTTGATGTCTAATATTAAAAATACTTTTTCAGTCTCACTCATAGAAATAATAAATCTGCGTCTTGTATTCCGCAGGATTTTGAGTGTCATTTGGTCCGACTAAATACGTTTCTAGTACAGCGCCTGATTGCTTCAAGCCTTTAGTCGTCATGTATTTTTCTAGTGCAACATGTGCATCATAAGCTTGCTTATAATCGCCCATGTATTCGGTCATTACTGCTTTGCCAGCAGGTAGTTTGAACACAGAAATGGGTGCTGCAAATTTAACACCATCTGCCACCGGGAAAGCTACGGCCATATCAGATTCTTTCTTCTCCTCATCGTAAGTATAGTATACACCTGCCGCTGGACCAGTAGGCTTTACACCTGCCTTACCCAATGTGCCATATCCTTTTTCGAAAGCATCTTTCATTTTGTCGAAAGACACGACACTTCGCACTCCTGCAAATGTTCCTCCTGGATAGTCTACCATTTGGTAATTTGCTACAACAGCTGCTGGCTCCTCCACTTTTGGTTCTGCTTTCTGCTCTACGACTGGAGGCGTTTCTACTTTCGCTTCCGATCCAGCTCCATTCATAAACCAATATCCTCCTGCTAACAGCAACAGCAATGGTAATAATAACCAAGCGATACCGCCCTTCTTTTTTGTAGGTTCTGGACGTTCAACTTTTGGCGTTGTAACTTTCTCTTCTTTACCGAAATTGCCAAATCCTAGCAAATCGGATACACCCGAAAGGCCTGGAGGCATCGCACTAGCAATGTGTTTCTTTTGTCCACCCAAAAGGCTCATTAATCCAGAGGCACCTTTGTTCATGATTTTGCGCTTCAAAAAGCCCAATAGAAATGGAGTCGCTAGTTTCATCAGACCACCCATCGAACCCGATTTCAAGCCAGAAAAGCTAGAAAGCATATTGGTTAAGGATCCGAGTTTGTTACCCAATAATCCATCCAGAATGCCCCCACTAGAGTCCATGAGTCCAGAGACTTTAGACTTATCAGAGAAAAGCCCTCCAATATTATCTAAAATACTATCGTCTGCATTGTTATTCAATAAATTCATTAAGGAAGAAGCGCCTTCCATCGTACTGCCTTTGTTGACTAAAGTACCCAATAGACTAGGCATTAGGCCCGTCATCGCTTTAGTAATGCCAGATTCAGACTCTCCAAGAAGTCCTGTGGCTTGTTTGATTAAAGTTCCACCGATTTGGTCAGAAAATAGGCTTAGTAAGTTCATACTCATTAGTTTTGATTGTGCACCCGAGAGTGCGGAAATTTTGATTTCAACCGTAAGGTACAAAAAACTCTGGAAATATGGAAAATTATACTATTTTTGGGTGGCAATCCATAGAGAAAAGGCTATTTATTGGTTAAGTGTTTTGTTCTTCCAACCAGAACAAGCAGTTAAAACAGATTTTGGATAAAAGAAAAAATTTCTAAAAGAATGTAGTTTTGTAGCGAAAACACGAATTATTTTGTTATATTTGCCCAGCATTGTTACCCATCTATCTATAAGAATACCTTTGTTTTTGGCATCTGTATGAGTTTTAGCCATTTTGTAAAATGTCTTATTTTACTCGTCTTTTCTGTAATCATGGTTATGGCTAAACCATAAAATTAAAATGTTGATATGAAAAAATTTGTTATTTTTATTCTTGCAATTATTATGTCTTTTACAATAGTTGCGCAAGTCAATTTCTCTGCAAACGATCAGGTTACTCCATATAATGGCTCCTTCAAATGTGGCGTTAATTTTGACTACTATCCACCTTTTACTCCAATTGATCTCGCCAATATCGCCGCAGGAAATCCTTCTTTGAATCTATCTGGAATTGGGGCAAAAACCACACGTCCAAGCCTGAGGGAAAGCTTTGCTGAAGTCTGGGGTTATGATTCCAGCGTCGATAATTTTCAGCATTTTCAAAATCTGGGAATGACTGACTTAACCATGATTGTGGGATTCCCAGCCAAATGGCACCAAGACAACAATCATTATTGCGCAGGCAGTATTTATTGTGGCAATGATCCAGTTGCTTTTGAATGCCAATCTACGCTATTTGCCAATCTATATACACCCACTTGGGACGGTGGTGCTAATGGCACTCCCTATAATGATGACAACTATCTTGCGGCTTACATTTACAAGCTGGTTACACAGTACAAAGGTAATGTCAAATTTTGGGAAATTTGGAATAACCCAGGCTTTGATCACTCCTATGTACAGGGATGGCAGCCTCCAGGTGGACCCGATAACTGGTGGGACAATAACCCTTCTCCTTGCGCCACCGGAATTCATGCTCCTATTCAACACTTCATCAGAACCATGCGAATTTGTTATGACGTGATTAAGACCGTTGATCCCGATGCTTATGTCATGCTTTCCGATGTTAGCCATGAAAGTTTTCTGGATGCCATTCTAAGAAATACAGACAACCCAGTTGATGGCAGCATAACAGTAGAATATCCGTTGAAAGGAGGCGCCTATTTTGATTGTATGAGTTTTGTTTCTTATCCTGACATCGATGGAAGTGTCCGAGAATGGGACGCCAATCTCAATCAGTGGAATTACCACCGAAACTCCGACAAAGCAGCTAATGGTATCACCAAAACAAAAAATAAATACCAAAATCGATTAGCTGCATACGGATATGATGGCACGACGTATCCACAAAAAGAATGGGTCATCACTGAATTTAATACACCGAGAAAAGCATTCTCCTCCAATACAATGGCAAGCGAAGAAAGCCAAATAAATTATATTACCAAATCCTTGGTGATTGCCCAACGCAATGATATTCGCCAAGCCCATGTCTTTCAATTGGCCGATAGCAAGCTAGAAAATCAAGCCTATGGAGAATTCGACTTGCTTGGTTTGTACAAAAGTATCACCAACACGCAACCTTACGGAAATGTGACCAAAACAAGTGAAGGAATTGCCTTAACAACTTGCAACCATTTTTTAGAAGGCTCAAAATATGACGCTGCCCAAAGCACGGCGATGGCATTGCCTTCCAACATTGATGGAGCAGCCTTCTTTGATGAAGCCAATCAACTTTACAAATACATCATTTGGGCAAAGACCAATCTAGATTTATCGGAAGAGGCTAGCGCAATGTATTCATTTCCAGCAAGTTTTAATCTTTCATCTGTATCAAAAATAGAATGGGACTACTCCGAGACAAATAGTACAAGCACCATTTCTGCAAATGACATCCCGCTTTTTGGTCGTCCGATTTATCTAGCAGCCTCTAGCAATCCTGCTAATCCTATTACCATTCTGTGCCCTAGTAATCAATCAATTGTTGGTACGACCACTGATGTCACTTTGCAATGGCCACTACCTTTGGCGACAACCACTTGTCCTAGTGACAGTTTATTGTTTACACAAACATCTGGCACGCCACTAGGCTCTACTTTAAATCAGAATTTGTCTGAAATCATTACGTATGAAGTAAGCGACTCCTGTGGAAACATCGCTAGTTGCCAATTTACAATTGAAGCAAATTTACAAACACCTTTACTTACATTGACTTGCCCTGACGCTATAACTATTTCCCTATCTCCTGACCAAACAGACACGATTCTTTCCTGGAATGAAAATGACATCATAATTAATACGAATTGCGGAACAACTGCCGTCACTCAAATTACAGGCCCAACCAACGGCAGTACGTTTTCAGTTGGAAATTATGATATTAAATATCTGGGGATTAGTGTGGATTGTCCGGACACGACCGTTACCGATATTTGTAACATGGTAATTTATATTTCAGGACAACCAAACCCAACACTTTCCGTCAATTGCCCTTCTGATACCGTTATTCTAGGTAGCACAACGGAAGTCGTTCTAGATTGGGAATTGCCGACTGCAACAACTTCTTGTTCTTCTGATTCTATTGTCATAATCCAATTTTCAGGGCCCCCACCAGGTACAACTTTTAATACTTTTATTGATGCTTTTATTGGTTATTCCATTACAGATTTTTGCGGAGATTTTACAAGCTGCTATTTCAATGTCACAGGTCAACTGGTCATTGACACCCCAATGCTAGTGCTTGTTTGCCCACCTGACACAATCATTGACGTGCAGGTCGGACAATCAGGTGAAGTTTTTAGCTGGTCTCCCGATGACCTTGCCATAAATACCAATTGTGGTGCACCTGAAATATTACAAACAGAAGGTCTATTAAGTGGTAGCATCTTCCCTATTGGAGAAACAGAAATCAATCAAATCGGTGTCTCTTTTTACAACCATTATAATACCGTTGTTGATGAATGCTCTTTCACCGTAAAAATAAATGAAGTGGTGGTGTCCAACAGCAATCCGATACTGTTTAGACAATTTGACGTAAGTCCAAATCCTAGCTTTGATATTGTCAATATTAACATTCAGGCCCGCCCGTCTCAACAAATCGAGATTTTACTGCTCAATCAAATGGGGCAAATTCTCCTTTCGGAAAAATATCCTTTCACATTGGGACACCTTCAAACAAGCTTGGATTTATCAAAGATACCGGCTGGGGCTTATGTGATTCAAGCCAAAACAGACAATCAAATGAACATTAAGAAGATAATACATTAAGTATTTATTATCTCCTCTTTACGACAGTCATTCTTCTTCTGGGAGAATGATTGTTGTTTGTTAAAGTGCAACCGATATGCTTCCGCAAAAAAACTTTTATCCTTTTTAAATACCCTTCCATGGGTTTCCCTCTATTCAAGGAAACCTAGTGGCATAAAAGTTT
>JAUUEI010573240.1:0-11104 GCA_032274625.1 Depressigyra globulus
AGATTTACTACAAATTATCGATATATTAAGTGCTTATACTCAAAAAGAGTTAGGTTTTATGTGCGAAAGTTGAGTAAATTTTACATAATTTTTAATATTTTTATCAAAGATATATTTAGTTAAAAAATATATAATGACAAACTCTATTAGCATAAGAGTAGTTACAAGGTATTTATTCTCATTTGGGAATATAACCATCTCCCCTATTTGATTAGAGGCTCCAATCAACCATGAAATATAAAATAAAAAAAATGAATATATAAACGCTATTTCTAAATGATTAGCAAAAGCATATTTACTAAAAGGTTGTAAATCTCCAAATATATTATCAAGTTTATCTAAGGCACTTTTTAAAAATTGTTTATATAGTGTAAGTCTATCTTTTGGAAGATTTGTTTCAACTCTTTTACTATACTCAGCGATATTGTTAGGATTATCAAAATGATTTAAAATTTTTGTTTCTTCTTTATCAATAACTTTATACATATCTTTTATCAATTTATAACATGCACCAATCAATAAACCAAGTATTGTTATTAACAATTCAAATGAAAAACTGTTAGATAAAGTTTCCAGTTTTATCTCCTAAACATCATAAATAGTAAATCAAACATCCAACTGCTTATATAAATCCAATATAAAGCCCTCTAGCTCATCAAGTTTATTTTCACAAATATCAAAAATTGTCTCTGAGTCTATCTCTATATAATGATGTGTTAGGATTTCTCTAGTTTTTATAATCTTACTCCAATAAACTTTATCTGCAACTTGAAGTAAAAACTCTCTATCTCTTTTGTCTATATTTTTTATAGATTCACCTATGGATTGAAGTCTCATAGATATTGCATCTAGTTTATCAAGTCCATCATCATTTTCTATAAAATCATCACTACTAGATATCCCTTTAAATCTTCGTTTTATCAAAGATATACTTTTTAAAACAAACTTTAAAAGTTCTATATTTGTGGTTTTATCCATAGACAACTTCTTGTTCGATATACTTTAAAAGAGTTTCATTGCTATTTTTATGCTTATGCACTATATCTATCTTTTTGTGATATAGCTCTTCAAGATATATCCAAAGTCCAGCTAGATTATCAAAAGTTTTAGTTTTAAACTCTACATAAAAATCTATATCACTCTTATCTGTCTGTTTATCCTTAGCATAACTTCCAAAAAGACCTATCTTCTTTACAGAGAACTCTTCCTCGATAAACTCTCTTTTTTCATCAAGTTTAGCAAATATATCTTTTTGTGTCATCTTAAAGCCTTTTTGGTTTTCTTAGGTCTATTATACACTTTTATTTAGGTTTTGGCAAAAGAGATTTCTATTTTATTGTAGATTCATTTTAGCCTGAAATATACCATTATTTATACAAAGTGTTCATTGAACAGTTTGATTTAAAACTTTCGTCTTAGCCCCCAAGCATCTATGATAGTTAGATCATCACATTCGTTGTAAGTGTGAGTTCCTCCTATCTTTTTATCCCATTTGGGGATGATAGATCCTACCTCTTTTTCTCTATACTCTTTTTCGTTTATCACTTCTATCTCGTTGAAGTATGTGCCGTGTCCGTATCTTAGGGAGGATTTTTGGCTTGGTCTTATTAGTTTGCCGTTTTTTTCTATGATCTTACCTGCTGGACGAGATGAGGCTACATTTGAAACTATTGGATTTTGAGGGTGTGGTTTCCACTCTTTTGTCCTAAAGTCATCAGCACTAAATAAAAATAGCTCATTGTAAAGCAGAGTGTTTTGATCTTCATCTATGTTTACAAACATCCACCATTTCCCATCTTTTTTTAGAAGTGTTGTATCGGCTGATTTTACATCCTCCATGAGGTGCATATCTAGCTCCCACTCATACGGAAAGTTTGTCGCTTTATATAGCGAAATCTTACGACTAGCACCACTCTCTGGGATCATATACCACTCATCATCTTCTTTAAATATATTTGGATACGACAGATGTGATCCTGTATCTAGTATCTTTGTAGATTTTTCTACATTGCCTTTTTTGTCTATCTCTATGACGGCTAAGTGACCTGTCATCGTGGAGTATGGCATCTCTTCGACAAAGATATAGTAACCATCATCTTTGGCTACCACAAATGGATCTGCCCACATGATTCCAAGTGGTGAAGTTATCTTTTTGTAGGAGTTTAGATCATGAGCATTTTTAGGATCAAGACAAATCATCATAAACCACTCTTCAAAGTAAAATGCTTTTAAAACTAGCCGTTTTGTAAACTTATAAAGATACTTTGCAAATGGCACGATACTTTCGGCATTTGTAGGTGTTTTGTAGTATGAATGATCATAAAAATCAAACCCTTTTTCAAGCTTATCTATCTCTTTATAAAACTCCTCTTCGCCCAAGCTATCAAGCCTTTTTAGAGTTCTTGCTAAAAATGGAGTTGCAAGCCACTTTAGAAAGTTTATATTTTTATTTGGCGATATTTGCTGGGTTAAGCCCCATGATCTATATAGAGGTTTCCCGCCATTTAGACTATGATCTAACACTTGTAGGGTTATACCGGTCTCAGGAATATTGTTGATAGACTCCCAAAATCCCCCATCTCGCATACCTCTGCTTTTCATATAATCCCCAAAGTGATGTCCCCAAACACCATACTTTGAAGCAGTGAGGATATCACCTTTGATAATCTCATTGCCACCATATACGATAACATCGAGATTTGCCTCTTTTATAGCACTTAGATCTGTCATATCTACTCTTTTTAGATCTAATGCTAACTCTCTTTTGGCTTCTGCATCGGGATTTTGTTTAAAAAGCTTACGATCTAGCTCTCTTAGTTTATGATATACAAAGTGTCCGTTTTGAGCTGTTTTATTTGAGTTGTTTATGATTAGATCTAGTGTTGCAAAATCACTATCTATCAATCTCTCTATGGCTTTGTAAAACCACTCTTCTATCTTCCCATCATCTACTAAAATCCCTATTTTAAGCATTCTCTAACGCTCCTTTTATAGTCCTATCCCAATCTTTTCTAACCTCATCCCAGGCATAAGTTTCTGCTTTTGCTCTTGCATTTGTAGAGATAGTTTTGCAAAGTGTGGGATCTGATAGGAGTCTTAGTATCTTATTTCCCATCGCTATATGGTCATTTTTATCTACTAAAAGTCCATCTTTTTCATTTTCTATCAGGTATGGAAGTCCTCCGACATTTGTAGAAACTATCACAAATCCAAGTGCCATCGCTTCCACTATACTAACAGGAAGATTGTCAAAGTTTGTAGGATTTATAAATATATCCGACTCGCTTGAAAGCTCGATCCACTCCTCTTTACTCATACCACCAGTAAAGACGACACTATCACCAACACCTAACTCTTTAGCATACTCTCTAGTTTTTTCAAGGCTACCATCACGATCTGGACCTATCATCGTAAGAGTTGCATTAGGATATTTTTTAAGTACCATCTCAAAAGCTCTTATCGCCATATTTGTGTTATAGATTTCAGCAAAAGATCTAACATATAAGAGTTTTGGAGCGATACTCTCTCGTAGTTTAAACTCATACATATCAAGCTCGATATTGTTTTTTATATGTGTTGTTTTATAACCTCTTTTTTCAAATGCCTCTTTTAAGTAGATCGATGGTGTAACATTTGCATAAGAGTCTTTAAAAAGATAGTTAGACAACTTTAAATCTTTATCTAATCTATCAGGAAGATTTCCACCATGAAGTATCGGGATATACGGTATACCAAATCTCTTTGCAAAAAATGCCGTCATCATCGCATAGTAAAAATTCCAAGTACTATAAGTATCTACGATCATCAACTCACAATCATTTCTATGCTTTATGATTTCACGCATCATATCAAGAAATCTTAATATTTTATTTGGAACTTCTGAAACAGTTTTGATCTCATACGAATCTTTTAACTGCTCTCCCAGCGTATCTATAGTTGATAGAGTAGGACTTTTTTTGTTGCCTAGATATAAAATCATTTTGATCTTTTCCTGTCGATTTATTTGTAAGGATATCGGCAAATGTACAAAATAATGTAGTAGTAATTGTGAAATATATTTAATTTTCTCTATTTAGTAATCTCTATCAACTTCTCTATAGTCTCTTGAAATATAGGCTTATCACTAGATCCTTGCTTTAAAAACTCATCCATCTCACTTTTTTTATCTATAGCTCGATCTAGCTCCTCATCATTTCCTTTTTGGTAAGCACCTATTCGTATGAGAGTTTCATTCTCTTTCAAAAGAGCATACATCTTTTTAAACTCCATCGCAGCCTTTAGGTGTTCATCCTCACTTACATCGCCCATCACCCTTGACGCAGAGTTTAGGATATTTATAGGAGGATAGATCCCATAATCTGTAAGCTCCCTTGATAAAACTATATGTCCATCAAGGATACTTCGACTCTGATCTGCTATGGGATCACTCATATCATCACCCTCTATAAGTACAGTAAAAAAGGCAGTTATGCTACCTTTGCCCTCCTCTTTTCCGGCTCTCTCCATCAGTTGAGCTAAAAGAGTTAGAGATGATGGAGGATAACCTTTTGAGGTAGGAGGCTCACCCAAAGCAAGACCAATCTCTCTTTGAGCCATCGCAAATCTAGTAACAGAGTCCATCATAAAAACGACATCTCGCCCCTGCTCTTTAAAGTACTCAGCAACAGCCATAGCCGAAAAAGCCCCATACTTTCTCATAAGAGGAGAATCATCACTCGTTGCCACAACCAAAACAGTATCTGTTAAATCTCCACCTAAGTTTTTCTCTATAAACTCAGGGATCTCACGACCTCTCTCCCCTATAAGTGCTACGATCTTTATAGGAGCTTTACTACCTCGAACGATCATACCCATAAGTGTAGATTTTCCAACTCCACTTCCTGCAAATATACCAAGCTTTTGCCCCTCTCCACAAGTCAAAAGCCCATCTATGCTCTTCACTCCAACAGAAAAAGGTTTATCAATCATTCCTCTTTTCATAGCATCTATAGGAGCTTTTATGATAGGCATCTTTGTTTTAGGGGTTATCTCTGCTTTACCATCTTTTGGATTCATAAATGGATCTACAACACGACCTAATATATCCTCATCAAGCCAGATACTAAGCCCCTCATTTCCAAGATAAGCACTATCCCCTATCTTTAACCCCTCAACATATCTAAATGGAGAGACTAAAAAAGAGTGCTTTTTAAGCTCCGTAACCATCGTATGCTCAACTCTATCTGGATCCTCTTTGGACTTTATCTCGACGATATCACCGATGCTTGGGTTTAGCCCAGATATCTCGATATTTGTCGCTGTTATCTTCTCAACTTTCCCAAAGTGAACCTCTAAAGAGTCGTTTAGTTTTTCTTTGATAGATGAGAGTGACATTAGAACCTTACAGATGTAGGTGAGTTTATAAAGTCTAAAAATTCACTTCTAGTTTTTGTCTCTCTAAACATACCACGAAGTGCTGATGAAGTAGTAGTCGAGTTTACTTTTTCAACTCCTCTCATCTCCATACACATGTGTCTTGCTTGTATCACGACTCCTACACCCTTTGGCTGAATCGTTTGGATGATGGCATCTGCTATCTGTTCTGTTAGTTGCTCTTGTATCTGAAGTCTTCTTGCAAAAACTTCAACCATACGAGGTATCTTTGAAAGACCCACAACCTTACCATCAGGGATATAAGCCACATGAGCCCGACCGATGATAGGAAGAAGATGATGTTCGCACATAGAGTAAAACTCGATATCTTTTATGAGAACCATCTCATCGTTTGAGCTTTCAAAAAGTGCCTCATTTAAAATCTCTTTTGGATCTTGTTTATAACCTTTTGTCATAAATTCAAAAGCTTTATATACTCTCTCAGGAGTTTTTATAAGTCCCTCACGATTTGGATCTTCGCCTACAATCTTTAACATATTTTTTACAGATTCTTCAAAAAGTTTTTTATCGCTCATTATTTCTCTTTCTATTATTTAGTTAGTTTTTATTGATTATACTAAAGTTTTTCTATAATCTAAACAGTAAAGTGTATAAAATAAAATATCTTTAAGTTTTTTATGTTATTATTCATTACATTTAAAATTTAAGGAGTGTTTAATATGAATAAAAATCTTTTAATGTTTTTATCAATTGGTGTAGCGGTAGCTATCTTTAGTGGTTGTGGTGGCAGTAATGGAACTGTAAGTGAGAAAAATATAGGTTACTACAAAGGTTCTTCTATCGTTGGTGTTGATTTTGCTTGTGGTAAAGAGGTAGGAAAAACAGGAACTGGTGGAAAGTTTAAGTTTGAAGATGGAAAAGGTTGTACATTTAGTATCGGGGATTTAGAGCTTAAAAAAGTTATGGCTAATGACCTGAATGATGGTGTTAAAATCGTAGAGAAAAATCCAAAAGTTATAGCACTTTTAATGACTATAGATAAAGATAGTGATGAGGAGTTAAAAGTAACTTCTGATGCGATAAAAGCTCTTGAGGGCATTTCAAAGATTGATGATATTAATTATACAAAACTTGATGAATTAGGTTTTGATGTAGCTACGATAGATGATGCAAAAAAGCATATTGCAGAAAATAAAAATAAATATAATGGTAATCTAAAAACTCTTTTAGCTGGAAAAACTTTTTATGCTGTTGATGTGCAAGATAAAAATGATGGTATCGCAGAAATAACCTTTAACAAAAGTGCGACAAGAATAACTGAAAAAGAAGATGATAATAAAGAATACACATCAACTATAAAGATAGAGGGAAATAAAGTTTCTATAGTTGGAGAAAATGAGTATGGTATGTTTGTAGAGAAAACTGAAGATTATATACTATTTAATGATTTTGAAGATGATGAGGCTGATGGACAAAGTAGATTTTACTACTCAAAAACTAAAGCCCAAGCTTATATAAATTCTTCAGAAGATGCTAGTAGTATGCATAGTGAAAATAAAGTAGTACAGACTGGTGCTTCAGGTGCAACAGGTAGTAACTAAGAGATAAAGAGTAGATTGATACTAAAAGGAGTGAAATAGTATCAATCTAAATTGGATCGGAGGTTGTTACATTGAACACTCAAATTATAAAACCTATATATTAACCAAAGACAACAGACCATTAACAGAGACTTAAAAAAGCATTAAATTAAAAATCTACCTTACTTATCATTAACCTCATCTAATCCTCTTCAAGATATAATCACCATATTAGGAGTCTATTATGATGTTAGAACCAGAAGATAAAACGATAGATCTACATATCGGTAATCTTAGGCAAAAGAACTGTTTTTTTAGATTTTTGGCACTGATTTGGTTGCCACTTTTAGCTGTGGTTGGCGTGGTTGCTGGTTATGTTGGGCTTATACCTTTTAAAGTTCAGATCCATAGTGTTGTTATGATCTCAATCATATTTGTCATATATTTTCTCTTTTTAAAACACAATGCTTACTACTCTGTTTGTAAGTTTGTAAAACAAGAAGAGGATTTAGAAGACGCACTAAATGACTATGTAAACAAAAACCGTCTAACACTAGCAGGTATCACAAAGTCAAATGCTCCATTTGATAGATTTATGAAAGACTTCTCATCAACTCTGAGAAATGATAACTTTGCTTCAGTTGCTGGTGGAGTCTTTCCAACACTAGGAATACTAGGAACATTTATATCTATAGCTCTTACTATGCCTGATTTTTCTTCTGCTGATTCGGTCGGTTTGGAGAGGGAGATATCTAAGCTTTTAGGAGGAGTGGGGACTGCTTTTTATGTCTCTATATATGGTATATTTTTATCACTTTGGTGGCTCTACTTTGAGAAAGGTGGTATGAGTCAGTTTGAGAGAGATGTTAGGGGAGTTAAAGATAGGGTTAGGGGATACTTTTGGAGCAAAGAGGAGATTGAGCAAGTTCACTTTGTAAAGAGTATGGAAAACTTTGAACACCTAAATCAAGTCTTTAGCAAGATAACAGCAAACGAGTTTATAGACAACCTGCAACACATACTACAACAAAGAGTAGATCTATTTGAGAGTGTGATTCACCATGAACAGCAGGTTTTACAAAAGACTACTTCGCACTTTAATGCTATCATCAAAGAGAGTGAAAATGCCATACAAAAACAAAGAGAGATCTTAAATACAAACGATGAGCTATCAACCTCTACAAAGATAGTCGCAAACCAACTAGATCTAAGCACTCACATACTAAGAGATATACTTGAAAAGCTATCTAAAAAAGAGGATGAGTTAAACAAAAAGGTCTCTAAAGTGTATGAACCTAAAATCATAGACAATAGGTAGATCTAATGTATAAAAATGATAAAAACATAGATGAGTCAAACTTCTGGATCTCTTATGCTGATCTTATGGCTGGATTGTTGTTTGTATTTATCCTTGTGGTTGGTGCTATTGTTGTAAAGTATATGTTTGTCCAACAAGATCTAAAACAAAAAGAGCAAGTTTTAGATGAGACAAAAAACAAGCTCCAATCCAAAGATGAGAAGGTAAAACTTTTCAAAGATAGATTAAAAAGTGTCGCTAATAGATTAAAAGAGGAGCAGATGAGTAGAGATGCTCTAGCTTCATCTCTAAATCAAAAAGATAAAAAACTCTCAGATCTAAAAGATGACTTGAAACTAAGAACAAACGATATAAGCAAATTAAAAAATCTACTTTTAGAGTATGATTTAAATAACTCCAAACTAGAGGAGAATCTTACAAATATAGAGCAAAAACTAGCCAAAGATGAAAACATACTCATACTTAAAGACAAAGAGATAGAGGCTCTTGGGGCAAAACTGCTAGAGAGTGCTAAAGAGCATCAGGTTTTAGTGGATGAGCTTAATATAACAAAAGTAAAGATAAAAAACTTAACAGGAATCAGGATAAAAGTGGTCAAAAAACTTCGTGATGAGTTGGGTAGTTCTATAAAGATAGATCCAAAGAGTGGGGCTATAAGGTTTTCATCAAACATACTCTTTAATCAAGGTGAGTTTAAACTAAAACCCGAAGCTAAAAAAGAGTTAAGTCAGATGATAAAAAAGTATATAACTACACTTCTATCAAACAAAGAAATAAGCTCATACATAGACAATATCACAATAGAGGGACACACCGATACAGATGGAACATATATGTATAACTTAGCCCTATCGCAAAAAAGAGCATTAGAGGTTATGAAGTTTATCTACAAAGATGACCCTCAAAATGAAGAGCTTTACAAACGATACCTATCGGCTAGTGGTAGATCTTACTCAGATCTAATCCTAGATGAAAATGGCAAAGAGGATAAAGATGCTTCAAGACGAATAGAGATAAAGTTTAGGATAAAAAATGAAGAGGCTGTTAAAGAGTTGGAGAGGTTTTTGGATAGGTAAGGTTTTTATCTAAAAAGCTATTTAGAGTATTTGCAAAAAGGTGGGCATCTTTAGATCCAAACGGTGCTGGACCTCTAGTCATCTCTCCAGCAGATCGTATCTCATCCATCAGGTTTCTCATCGCGAGATACTGCTTGATATTTTCTCCTATATCTATCTTTTTATTTGCGATTACAAATGTTTTTAGATTTACTCTTTTGATAGAACGAAATAGTATAGGCTTTAAGAGGTTTGGGAAAGCGTCACCATCGACAAAAAGTCTCATAAGATCTCTTGAACTCTCCCGACATTTCCATCCATCAAACGAACTTTTATACCGTGAGGATGCGAGGGTGAAGAGGTAAGTATATCACGAACCACGCCCTCTGTAAGTTTGCCACTTCTTTGATCTTGTTTGAGTACTATCTTGACACTCAAACCAGATCTGATGTTTGATCTTTTTTTACCGTCCAACTATACGCCCTCTACTCGAAGAAGTTTACTCTTTCCAACCATCAGATCTGCTGTCATCATGATTCTTTTAAAGACTGACTCTTGACGATACTCTAAGTTGTGATTTTCACAAATCTTTTTCATCTTTGGTTGCATCTTTTGATACTGACTTAGTGGGATATTTGGAAATAGATGGTGCTCTACCTGATAGTTCAACCACCCATGAGCAAAGTCTATAGGATCGCTTCCTGTATTGTAATTTACACTTCCCATAATCTGTCTTAGGTAAAACTCTCCTTGTGTTTTATGAGGTGTGCTAAACTGATATATATCACCAGCAGAGTGGTTAGGCACAATCACTAAAAATGAGTGAAGATTTGCAACATATTCAGCTAAAAGTTTTATAAGTAAAGCATTTTGAAAACCTATCCATCCAAAAAATGGAACAAATAAAAGAGGTATAAGTATAAAGTTTACTACAGCATAAGGCAATACATACTTTAACCAAAGCTCTTTACCCTTCTCTCCGCTAAAACTCCAGTCATAATTTTTCATCTCCTCTTCGCCTCTTTTTCTTCTCTCTTTATTTTCTAAGATTCTTTGAGTGTTTGGAGCATAGTATGTAAGCTTCCAAGTTCCAGCAAATAATATAACAAAAGCATATCTAGCCCACATAGGAGTGTTTGATTCTGTAAGCCACTTCATATTTCTCTCTACATTATCTGGATCATCATCCTCTCCAAGATGATAGTGATGCATTATATTGTGTTCAAATTCCCAAGCCTCTGGAGTGATCCAATCAAGCCAATGAATGTATCTATTAAACCCTCTTGCATACCCCTTTTTTGTATACTTTTCAGGAATATTTGGTACTTTGTCATATGCTCCATGAAGTATAGGGTGAGTAACATTTGCCCATCTACCAACATTTGAAATACCAAGCATAACAGCAGACAATAAAACAGTAGGAACTATTATAAAATATGAGTAATCTTTGATCACAAATATACAAACTAGTGCGATAAGCAGGTAACCACCAAATGCTAAAATTCTACCCCATCTTTCCAATTTTAATAGATGCTGAAAATCCTCCCAAGTAGGATCGCCTATCTCTTTTTTAACATCTTCTATATCTTTTTGCAATTTAGCCTGATCTATATCCTTGTAATCAGTGTAATTATTACTCATATCCATCCTTTATAAAAAAATGAGACCATTATATATAAAAAACGATTACTTATAGGTATAATAAGTTTATGAATAACTTTAAATCACCATTTTTTATGAAAAATCGACATTTTCAGACGATTTTTCCTGCACTTTTT
>JAUUEI010573351.1:0-11102 GCA_032274625.1 Depressigyra globulus
GGTGGGGTGGGGGGGTGGGGGATATGAACGACCAAAATTGAATCAATGTTGCTCTTTATATTTTATTATTTAATAATTATTGTGCAGGGTATCATAGATGTCAAGTCAAGTCAAGTCAATTTGTTTTTACGTGCACAATCAGAGCAATAAGCTGTTATAGCTATCTGAACTGTCTGTCCAGGACAAGGTGGGTTTTTTGTTTTTTGTTAGTGGTTAGAAAGAGAAAAGAGGGTGTAGTGGCCTTACACCTACCCACTGAACCGGTAAAACACGTTCGGGGTTGGAACCGGTACCGGGATACGAACCCAGTACCAACAAACCTGTTTTTCGACGGCTTAGATTATTATGTCTCCAAACAAGTCACGTCACGTGCTTTTAATATTTGATATAAAAGTGTTGAAGTGTTCGCTATCAAAGTTTTATTTTAACAACGTTGTTAAATATCTGTGTGGGTTTATTCAACAAACATAGTTCGACTGATAAGATATAAATTTCCCCTACGAACAAGACTAAGTCCGTCCCACTGATTTGATGGACGGCTTGTCAGAAAGCCAAACACACAGGTAGTCAGTATTGTGGTTGTATTGTGGCAGTAATGTAACAGCATTGTGTCCAGCATTAAATACAGAACATGCACATCGATCAGTGATCTATATTAACCAGAGAGAAAGATGGTTCCGCATATGAAATGTATCGCCGTGTTCATATCGGTTCTGTTTCTAACAGACTTATGCGCGTGTAAGAAAAAGTTAGGTGACGCGAAGGTAAACAAGGAAGACAGGGCCGACAACTCGTTTCAGCACAACGTTGACTACAGGTTTGACGAAAGCGGCGAAAGGCTTAAACTTCAAAGTTCTGGTAAACTCAGTGACGTCATTGACTTGGACAACGTTGACGGAATCAAGGTATGTGTTAATCCCAATCCAATCATGTTGTGGAGGATTAAGCGGTTGTGAGAACAGGGGCGGTATCTATCAAAGAATTTAAGTTTTGACTTAAGTATTGACTTAATTTTTTGAAATTTGCTTAGCTAAGTAAAATACTTAAGTTGGTATAATATAAATATCGCTAGCTTATATCCAGTCCTTGAGCAGAGTCATTTATTGGATATTCTTCATTGATTGTTGGATTCCCCCTACACCGATGCTATGGTTACGGATTACAAATGAAATGTTTTGCTGCAGTCTTGGGGAGACTGGAGAGGGAGGTAGGTGGGTGGGCAGTTATCTTCCGCGTCCGTGTATAAATAACAACAAAGCATTGATATTTACGATACCATAAAAAAACACATAAAAAAAAACGTTGATGATATCTTTTTAGGTTTATCTGATAGAGAATTTTATTTATTGCCGATTGATATTATCGGTGCTAATATTCTAGTTTGGTGCACGAGTATATTTTAAAACGGGACGCTTTGCCATATGGGATGGTTTTCGACATTTATTTGTAAGAAAACGTGGACTTTTACTGACTTAAAAATGCGTACAAAATAAACCTAATATGGTATTTGTTTTAACAATTTACCCAAGGCTGCATTTTATTTTATTTTTGACAGGTTTTATTCCATTATAAATACTTGCGATTTTGACGTGTTGTTGTAATTTTTGGAGTTGTGTCCCTTAAAAGTTATATGTTTAACCATTCTGCTAGAACGCAGATTTAAATTTTCAGTATTTATTGAATAAACTCTATAAACTATCACATATAAACTGTGCGCATAGTCAAGAAAAAACAAGGTATGTTTACGTTGTTAAATAATCCAGACATTCGTGTTTACTGAATTGATTATTTGTTGATCGACAGTTTAAAAGACTATTGTCACGACAGCCGTAAAAGTATCGAACGCGGGAAAAATTAGCTCGGGTCACCTCTAGCCCTTCCCTGTTATATAACTTGATTCAGTTATATAATAGGGACGGGCTAGAAATTACTCGAGCTAGAGAGAAATAAATTCGTACATGTATTTATCAATATTTTTTTACAAGTTCATATTCAGTGTGGAAGTCTAAAGTCTATTTCTTTTCTTTGAATGGTGGAAGCAGGCATCTAGCAGCTGTTTTTATCTGCAAAGTCTGACTTAAGTCGGTCAGAAAAAACTTAAAGGAAATTTGTCTAAAATAATTTTAATATTTAATCGTTTAGAATGTATCACCCCGACCCATTATACACGTACACAGCCCAGAGCACTACACTCGATTCAAAGATACACCAAAATGAATTACACGTACATGCATTATAACAGTGTTTGCTATTTTTCTATCATCCCATTAGGGCCCTGACGAATTACGCATGCGCTTGGTTTTATGAGAAAAAAAATCACGTGTTCAATCGCAGATTCATGTATTCAAAAAAATATAAGGACACCGAAATATAAAAATACTACAATGATGTATTTAAAATAATTACAATTGTATCATTCAAAACATGCCTCCTTTTAAAACTGTATTGTTACACATATTTATCAAACGTTCAAAATATTAAATGGAAGTGTCATAACATGAAATTTCAACAACAACTATGTTCTTTTCCCAAACATTACTTTGATGAATGTCCCGTACATTTTCTAGATCAGTATACCGAGAACTGTTGTGTACCCTGTAACATTGTTATACATAGTTATACGTAGTAACACTTGTGGCTATCAGCCTCGGAATATTGCGGTTAGACTTTGGATTCGCGAAGAAACTTTAACAATAACCGTCGATAGAGCAGTCTTGGGAGTTTATTAAAGTTGAAAGTGTGTTTAGGTTTTGCTTTAATACAGGATGTTAAATTATGGGAAAGAGGATATTCTAGACAATGTCCGTTTAAGTCATGTCAATAGGTGTTTTAAAAGTTAAGTAAAAAATCCGATCCAAAACTTACGTTTAAGTTGTTTCATAAATATGAGTTAAGTATTTTCTGTAACTTAAGTGAAAATTATTGAAACTAAAGTAATTTCCAGCCGACTTGAGTTTTATTTTTAAAAAGGACTTAAGTCAAAAAGAAAACTTATGTCGTCTGGAAATGACTTATTTATCAACAATTTTGACTTATGTTACACAACAAACTTAAGTCGTATTTATCAAGGGACTTAGACTTAAGTTTTGTCTATTTTCTTCTTAACTTTTAAAACCACTGCTGACCAGTGTTTTAGGGTGTTTTTTCTAACCGACTTAAGTCAAATTTTGCAGATAAAAATAACTTCTAGATGCCTGTTTCCATCATATAACAAAAGGAAATAGACTTTAGACTTGTTTTTAAAGAAAAACTTAAGTATTTTCGGCGACTGAGCTAAAATTTGACTTAAGTCGGTTAATACCAACTTATATTCAGTTTTTGACCTAGTTTAGCAAATTTCACAATGAATTACACGTATATGCATTATACCAGTGTTTGCTATTTTTCTATCATCCCATTCAGTTTTTGACTTAGTTTAGCAAATTTCACAAACTTAAGTCAAAACTTAAGTTCTTTGATAAATACCACCCATGCATTAAGTTGCGAAACCTGTCTCGGCGGCATAGTGGTTTAACCCGTCGGACAACAGGTTGGTAGGGACTGGGTTCGTATCCCGGTACCGGCTTCAATCCAGAGCGGGGATATACAGGCCCAATGCGTAGGTGTTAGGCCACTAAACCTTCTTTTCTCTTTCTACTCTAACAGATTAATACTAACCACTAACAAACTGAAAGCTGAAGTGTGTGCCCAGGACAGGCGTGCGCTATAATAGCTTGCTCTGAATGTGCACGTAAAACAAATTGACTTAAGTTGCAATATTTATAACATGATAAAGGGACATACCTAACATGTAATTGTTGCGTACGAAATGTGTATACCAAGTTCCATATAGAGCTACGTATTCTACACACATCAGTTTAACCACAATGTTATTTTAGTTATAATAAAAGGCTATATTGGTCGAACGTAATATGTTATAATGGTCCATTTGAAACAAACGTAAACACTGAATCAATGCCAAACGTAGATAAACATATAGGCATATTGTCGTCACAGATTGGTTGTAATTCGTTACTGGTGGTACACTATTATACCAAATATGACTTGTCACCATAAAGCTACATTTTATATTTCTCTTTGTATTATTTATATAGTGTATGTTAACGTTTGGTGTTCAGTGGCTGTACGTCTGTAAATTTATTGAATACTAAACATTAATATGAAATAACAAATAATAAAAAAAATATAAATTAAAAATATGAAGTGTAGTCTTACAGAGACAAGTACAATATCTACGTACATCAGATTTATTCAGGGCATTCCCCCCTGGTCATTTTGTTTGCCATCCGGTACATCCCCCCGGTCATTTCCCTCCTGATATATCCCACTGGGTCATTCCCCCAGTCATTTCCCTCTGGATCATTTCCCCAGTCACCCCCCCCCCCCCGCCCCCTCATATTATAAATAATTACTAATACTCTTAGTAATCAAAATGTTTATTTTATTTAACTGAACAGTGGGACTACATCTGGAGATTGTCGGCAATTCCACGTAAGCAATGCAACTCACGTTTTGTTGTCATAATCATTGACGAGATTCTCCAGTCTTTCTCTACATAAAACTTCTGTTTTACATAAATGTATCCTTCATGGACTGTTTTAGTTTTATCCTTGGTGGAATTCAAGTTGTCCATGGTCTGCAGTAAATTATATGTTTAATGTTTGTACTCTGTTATGCAGGGTACTGGACAGCTACAGTTACACTAATTACTTAGGTTGATTTAACAACTAACATCTTGATTCTTTCTTTACTCTAGTTCCTTACTTGCTAATTGGCACAAATAATTTATCAGTAAAGAATTTAGTTTTCCAAATATTCAAACAACATAAATAAAACGACTTTATAGTGTGTGTTTTTTAGGGACAATAATGGGAAACATTAATCAAAATAAGTCAGAATGCACTTCTATATACAAATAATACATAGCTAAGCATGTCCCAGGACTCCATAACTACCTCGTGACTTTCAACCCTTGTCTTTGCCTGACGCGCTGGAAGAGGTTAAACGTATTGAAGGTGATCCCCAGTTTATCCTCATTTTTCTTCTGCTTCCTCTTCGTCCCATCTTGACATCACAGATGAGCTTATTGCATGAACCAGTTGGCAAACCTAGTATAGCTACGTGTGTGGAGATACGATTTTGATAATAATTGTGTCGTCCGGATTTAGAGTTTCAGTATTGCCACTCAAGTTGAGATTTCAAACCCAGATACAGACATACGCTATTTAGTGGTCTCTCATGCGGAGACGGACACAATTATTCAAAGATGGCCATCCACTGTGTAAAAATCCAAATATCAAGCATTGATGTTGCTTCTCAAGACACAAATTGTGATGTGTTACTCCTGGGAAATGTTTACAAAGTCACATTACAGCAACTCTGGGTGAAGACTGATACTCACTGTCAGAACAAGAGATATCATCCATCAAGACATAAAAAGGAGTCAATTTTTGAATAATTCTGTCCTCACTGTGAGCGATGTGGCATTTTTCTTGGTACATACTCTTTCCAGCAGTGCCATGCCCTGTTAGATTCACTGAAGATAGGTGATCTCACGATCGACACTCGAAGAAAAATGTCCAGTGTGTAAAATGATGATAGTGTCAACATGGCATGGTCGGTGAAGTTTCGCAGAGCTCACTTGGCAGACATGCTGCCCCCAACACTCATGCCAATATCAGGAGGCAGTTTGGGTTTAAGCTCATGTTCATCACCAACAATTCCACCCATGAGATGGAGGCATTATCACAATATGTTCCCGATGCGTGTGCTGATTATGTGGTGTGTATTTATTAAGCAATGTGCACGTGTGTATTGTAAATGCAGACCGGCTGACAGGTCATTAATGATGTTGGAACTTAAAATAGTTACCTGTTGTCATCTCTACATAAGTTACAGATACGTCTTTTTCGGACATGTCTGTACCTCACTCGATCCCCATATATATTTCTTTCTCTTTCTTTCTGCATTACTCTTTCTTATCCATGTATTCCTTTTTGTTTCTTTGCCTTCCCTCTCACCTATGTTTCCTTTATGACCTGATTAATGGACAGATTCCTCTTTATGAAGTATTATTATAATCAAACTAATTTTGTAATTTTGTTTTATTTATAGAACATTTTTAGTTTTACATTCTTGTCAAATCCCAACACCGTCGTCTCCCTCTCATTATTTCTTTTAAGTTGAACAAAAAGATGTCCATAATTAAAACTACTTTTGCAAATGAGATTATTGACAAAATTTGACACCCATGTTATTTCATGCTATGATATTGTAATTCCAAATGTAATTGATCAGTCAAAATATATCAATATGGATGTTATTTACCAAAGTTCTAAATCACTGATATACTTAAATAGAATGGACAGTATGAGTTGTTGATACCATGGTATCAGATCAACAATACTTGTTGTTGTTTAATTCTATGGACATTGCCAAACCAATAACAACATAACTATTATTTTGATTTCGATCTCTTAAAGCTGTGATGTCATTGCCATTTTATAGGATCGTTTATTAAACATAAAATACAAGGAAAACTACAACTTTAATAAATCGGTTTGGTGAACCAAGAATGAAGAAGTTAATACATCTACACTGCAGATTAGCACCTATATCAGAAGTTGAAAAATCTATTGGCGGCCATTTTGAATATTTAATTTACAGCAAAAAATACGTAATGCAGACTTTGGCAGACACCAGAAATGAAAAGAACACCCCTAAATCATTTAGGTAAAGTTATCTGCCCATTTCTACCTCAAAATGCCGACCCCTTTTTATATAAGGGTCATTCCTCAAATTTGTACCTAGTCTATAAAGTGTTTCGGTTCATTTCAGAGACTTCTTTGTGCTGAGGACAAGATCTTACTTGTGCTGAAAAACGACAATGTTGTGTCGTCATGGAAACCTGGGCGGATCTTGTTGGGCAGCGCTAAGTGGGGATGCAACAGAACCGATTCCACGCAGGAAAGCGGGGGCGGTATTTACGCCAAAATTGTCAAAATGTATTTCCCTACAAAACTGAGAGTGTCTATTCACACCACACAAGCGGGGTAAGTCTTTAAAATTAAATTATTTAAATTTATTATAATATTTCCAGTACTTTCTTTTTATTTTACCACTACCTGTTTATAACTCTTACTGACTCTCGTACTAATGCCTAGCATTCAGTCACACTGTCCTGGGCATACATCCCAGATAGCTGATGTGTGTGCTCGGGGCAGCGTGCTTGAACCTTAATTGGCAGGATTCAAACCTAAAGCACAGAATCGCATATCATTTGACAGACCAGTGGCTCGAGTCCCCTCCAGCTCCTCCCTGTTTTATACCTTGGGTCAGGTTATATAACAGGGAAGGGCTAGAGAGGACTCGAACTAACCACACTAGAAATATAGATGTGCAAATAAGTACGAAAATAAAGTTGAAATGGAATGAAATGCGGTCCAATGTATCTTCCATTTAGTCCTTTTGACATGATCGAAGAAGCAGACATCCACTTCCACTACACCCCAGGGAATGAAGAACAGGATTCCATCCTGACTAGAACTCGGCGCCGTAGATATCTGTCAAACATCCTTACAAACATCCTTGGAAACATCGACTGGAAGGTCAACTTCAGCACCATCATTCCTTTCAACCAGGCCAAGGACTCGGACCAACCCGAACGATATTTCGCCCTTCACAAAACACTCGGCGACAGAGAGCTGTCGTACTCAGAATATCCTACTCACGAGGAGATGCAGAACACGACTGACGACTTCAGTTTGAAATGTCACAGTTGTCATGGGAGGTCGCGTGTTTCTTACACATTGTAAGTATGCTGGTTGTAGTCCATATCCAACTATGTTCTATACACATTTTACAGTTAGTATATTGCAGTGTGTAGAACATTCAAGATGATTCTAACTAAATAATGGGTCATTAATGTATGGCTTTCCATAATTGTTTTGTCATTGTTATTTTTTCTTAATTTGTGAATGCTTCAGTCGATCCTACGTCCTTAAAGTAAAATACAAATATCGCATATATCATATACATTGTTGGTATTGAAATTGTATTCCATATCCGACCGTGATGTATATAGTGCATAGTGTATAGCCTGGTATTGTCCATTGAAGGTACTGAACAATTTCAGGTAATTATAAAATAATAAAATGGATGATTATACTACGATTGTGCGAGCAGAGCTGTCGTTACAGCTGCAATCTCTCATCCCTATTTTAAGGTGTCGTTTCACTGACCAAAATGATGTCTGACGCAATACCCTATTGTGACCTTATACATACATTTTAATCCTTTTGGTGAAAATATTGTACATATTGACCCTTTTACAAAAAAAAAAAAAACTTTAACAAAATATGTTATTACCCCAAAAAACAAATATGGTAGTGCCAGGCTTGGGGCCCTGATCACAACACTACCTTACATACATGTCATAGACTAAATATTAAACATGTAAATAATTTACACATAGTTCTACGATAGGGAAAAAGACAAAGAAAGAAAAGGACTTTAATTTATGTTTATGGGAAAATCAGATAGAAAATACTTGATAGCAAATAAAATAATTAGATGTAAGAATGTTAGGAAGGTTTATCTAAATACGATATTTTATTATAGTTTTCTTATGAGAACATGATATTTGAATTTAATTCATGTGAAAAGATCAAGCCAAGGGGTCCATTGTGTATTGAATATTTCATATTTACAATTTTTATAAAGAGTATATTTTTCGATATCAAATTTTGTTTTTAACATATTTTTAACACTATTGATATTTAACATCTTTTTCTGTATTTTCATGTTATAAATATATTTGATATTAATAGTTAACCAGTTTATAAAATTACTGTTTTTATCGTTTGTCATACCAAACATAATATCTTTGGTAAAATTGATTTCAGTTCTTGTTGTACATACTATCCATATTTTTACTTCTTCCCTAAAATTATGAACTTTATCGCAATTAAAGAATACATGTATTGTTTCTGGAAAGTGATTACCAAAAACTACAATCATTGGAATCAATATAATGAATCATATGTAAATACTTATTAGTCGCCAAGATTATATGTAAAATTCTATACTGGAACCATGCTAAAGATGCATATTTTAAGCTATGGAAGTGTATAGAATAAAGCTTTCCTCATTTACGTACGTCGTAGTTATGTTATATTTTGATAAACGCTTCATATCTTAGAACGTCCGCTTGCTCATTTAATAAATCACCTATGAATATGATTCCATTGTTCGGGTATTTTGATATAAAATGTGTAGTTGTTTGTGCTATTGTGCCAGATGGAATTTGCAGCTGTGGGTTGTGCTGATGATGGGTACAACTGGTGAGACAGAATATGTTCACCTTTCGTGAACACATCTGATATAACATCACTGATTATGCATCGATTCATGAATTTATGCTATAACAGCTGTATCTTTCCATTGTTCTCTGTCCTGTACTCCCAATTGCAGTGCAGGAGGGACGACATCTGTTAGAGTATCGACTTGGAGTGACAGTCCTCACGTGGACGTGGCACTTGATGACAGTTCGTGGAAACAGTCAGGACCTTGCCAAAATACCCTTTCGACCCTGCCTTGTGATGAGATACGATTTTGATTACAATAACAGTTTTGTCGTTCGGATTCCAAAAGTAAAATAGAAGCATTTAGATATAGATATACGAGATAGTAATTTTGAGCAAAATAATATAATATATCAGTGTTATCAAATACCTAGTCTGTATGAATTTCATTAATAGCAAATTACATAAAACTGCACGAAACTTGATATAGTTGGTGAAATACATGTGCTGACTTAAATTTTATTATTTGTCTTCAGTGAGTTGCTGATAAAGAAAGTTGGAAGAGAACCCAAACTACTCAAATATATTTCTCAGGTACATAAAATATTGTTTTCTTTTTTGCGGATTAATATTTAAAACCACAAAGTGTCAACTGGCAGGATTCGAACCTATAGTCCGATTCGCCTGGCATTTGACAGATCAACACGTTAACTACTCAGTTACTGTGGCATCTACAAACATATATGTGCAGACAGACTAATAGCTGCAACGTTTTCTGTCAAACACTCGGTAGGAAAGAAATGTAAGAGTTCATATTCACCAATTTTATATATTGCATCTGGGCTTAATGGCGTTGCAGATAGAAATGAAGTTAAGAAATGATTTTAATAATAAACATATAATTTGAAGTGGACGGGTATTTGAAGATTTGAATTTCATATTTTAAAATATGTTTAATACTTGTTCATCACTATTTACTAAAAGATTTCGGGATCAGAAATATTGTAATGTGGCTCCATTTGGCTTACATGCATTTTCTAACATCTCTTAGGGCCTTGTAATGTATGCCTGTTTGTATGTATGTATATCTATCTATCCATCCATTTATTTGTTTATATATTTATATACTAGTATATATATTAAGGAGGAAACCAATTGAAGCTTATTGTGGGTAAAATAATCCTATGAGTATAATAAACTGTATTTGGTTATTGAACACTATTCACTTTGGTCTTCGGGATGGGAGGGGGGCAACGTCTGTATCGACGCTGAATGTCGAAGGCGATGGACATTATTTCTTTTCGACTCGAATCTGATTCAACATAGCCCGCTCCGTTAACTAGGTCAAACCACTGTTTTGATGGCGTTATTTTGATTAATCGTTTATGGGGTGAGAGTATTTACATAAATATTTTAAAGTTCTGAATAATAACCAATTACAAAAGTTAAACGTACGAACGTGTTATTTATGACGATTAATTTGAAGAGTTGTCAGGTAATTATATCATGGTGACCACATCTTCGTATAAGAGTAGCGAGACGGTTATTTAGCTGATTAAAAGAATTACAGGGAAGCGTATCAGTCCGCAATGAACACTTTGATCAATGTCATTTAATGTGTTGTTTCTTAAATATCGACACTTAAAATGCTATTTCACGAAAGTTATAGGATAAATAGAATTCGTTACTCGTCTGTTTTAATATGTAAAATATCAACCTCGTGCCGTTAATCGGAATTTATCTCGGCAGAGTCGCGACAAATACCCCGATTAACTAAAACTCGGTTGATATATATATATA
>JAUUEI010573573.1:0-11096 GCA_032274625.1 Depressigyra globulus
TGCATTTTCCCATAGACAGGACAATACATACCACGGCCTTTGATATACAAGTCGTGGGGCACTGGTTGGAACGGAAATAAGCCCAATCGATGGGTTCACCGAGGAGGTTCGATCCTGCGACCGCGGCACCTCGAGCGAGCGCTCAACCAACTAGATCCCGCCCCAAATGAGCAAATAGACAGGTAGTTAGTTACGTGTTCTGTCAAACACTGTCCGAAAGAAACGTAACAGTTTGTATCAATGTTTAGCAGTTTTATAAATTGCAAAGTTCTTCTATATTTAGTATTAAGAGGTTAAGATGCTGGAGTGTTGAATGACAAAGGGCAGGGATCTAGCTCAGTCGGTTGAGCGCTCGCCTGAGGTACCGCGGTCACAGGATCGAGCCCCCTCGGTGAACTATCAATTGGTGGGTTTTTTCTGTTACAACCAGTGCCCCACGACTTGTATATCAACGGTCGTGGTCGTGGTATATTGTAGCGTGTTTCCTTTGATTATCAAAATTACCATATAGTTGACATCCAATAGCCGATGATTAATAAATCAACGTTCTATATTTGTGTCGTTAAACAAAACAAACTTTAACTTTGTTAAATCACATGTCAATCAGTGCTGTTGACATTTTGTGTTTTTAAATAGTGTGTATGTTCTAACCTGCTGGTGTTTTCTCTTTTTCAGAATAAAAGAAGAAGAGCCAAGCCATTCCACAAACTAGATAATGACTCACCCACGATCTGCACGGCAAGTTCATGACACGCCCCAACCGTTCTTTGAATTATATGGGCAAGCACATAGAAAAAGCCAAAGAGAAGAAAACCCTGCTAGAAACTCATCAGCTTATAGCCAAAGGGAAGATAACTCTGCAATAAATTCGTCAGGTTTTAGTCAGAGGGAAGATAACTCTGTCATAAAATCTTCAAGTTATAGCCAAAGAGAAGATAACTCTGCCATAAACTTGTCAGGTTATAGCCAAAGAGCAGAGAACTCTACCTTAAATTCGTCAGGTTATGGCCAAAGAGAAGATAACTCTACCATAAATTCGTCAGGTTATAGCCAAAGAGCAGAGCACTCTACCTTAAATTCGTCAGGTTATAGCCAAAGAGAAGATATCTCTGTGACAAATCCGATAAATAAAAGTCTGCCATGCAGAAATTATTCAGAGATTACGTCTGTCAGTGTAGAGTCTTCTTCCTCTGATCTATGTTCTGGGCATCATGTTTTGGATCCGTCTTGCCTCCCAGTTGATTGCTTTGTTTCAGAGATAACGGACAGTTTGAAATGGGAAGAACAGTTGAGTTTCGTTGACAGGTCTAGAGTATGGAGATATCCTCAACAAGCGGAAATACGAAATCAAACAACGAACCCTGTGTCAGCTGCCTCCAGAGACAACCAATTTACTAATCAAATCATTTATCCCAGTGCTACGAATATTTCTAGTCTTATGAAAGCATGCACACTGACACCGATTGACGATACTGTTATGCGAAACAGCTTCTATGATATTGATTCGTCGACACCTCTACCAGAAGAACTGATGAACAGATCCATCGCCAAACGAATATCGCCAAACAGCAGGGTGAGCATGCAGCAGGCATTTAAAAGAAATATGGATTACTTTGTTGAAAAATCTGTATCCAGAGGCAGTACTCGAGAATCTGCTACTGATCATAGAAACATAAGATCACGTGATGCTGTAGCTGATGAAAGACGTGGATCTACTCCATGTGGTGGTGAAATGGAATCCAGAACCAAGTCCACCTCTACTGATACAGATGCAATTGATTACAGAGTCAAATCAGCTTCAGATAATACTGCTGTCTCTGATTATAGAAATAGCAAATCCAGCAGAACCACCAGTGATGAGTCAACTAGTAACGAGACGTCTGCATGTTTCAAATCACCTAAGGCTATCTCAAAAAGAAAAGTATCTACTACCAACATTGACAGTAATGCTATGGAATATAAAATGTCTGCTCAAGGAAGTAAGAGTAGACCCATGGAATACAAAATGTCATCCCCGGAAAGAAAGAGAGAGGCTAACATTTATGAAAGTAGAAGGGTCTCGTCTGATAGAACTGCTGACTCTAATTTCATTGATTGTGAGTCATCATCGCTGCATAGCAGCAGCACAGAAATGTTCATTGATTGTACAGCATCATCAACTAACATCAGTACGAGAGACGACGTCCCTGTCTGTAGAACCCCATCAGTCAACAGTGACACGTGGGAAAGCTTCACTGACTGTGCTACGTCTGCTTCTTCTACCAGCCATGTGGATGACTCAACTGCTCGTGAAACGGCATCGCTAACTAGCACCACTGCAGAACATTTCAACGATGATACGTTTGTTGCGTGTAGAACAACCTCGCGTACTAGCAATGCTGGCGAGGATTTCACTGATTGTGACATTTGGTCATCCTCCAGTGAAACAAATGAAAGTATTGTCACTTGTAAGTTGGCATCATCTCCCAGAACAGTACTATCAGGTGACAGTCATAATGCTTATAAGACTTCTATGTCCTCTAACAACACTGATGAAAACTTCATTGACTGTGAAAATCATTTGTCACCCGTGAACAACACTGTGGATGATTTTACTGCTCAAAGTAATAGACCTAGCAGTACAAATACTGCCTACAACAGAATTCCAAGCAATCACTTTACAGCTCACAGCAGGAATCATATTAACACTGGAGATCAGTCTTCTGTTCACAGCAGAATGTCTAACAATTCGGGAAGTGATTTTACCGCTCGTGGCAGAACACGCATCAACACTGATGATAACTTTACTGCTTGTAGTACCACACCTAGCAACATTGATGATGATTTGTGTACTGATAGTGCCATACTCGGTAATCCTGATGATGACTTTAGGGCTTGTAATAGAACATCTGACAACTCGGCCGATAATATGACTCCATTTAGTTGTGCAGCTCAAGAAGATGGTATTGCCAGTAGAATGTCTTCGTTTGATAGCATCTGTGCCGATGCTAGTATTCACTCTGAGGTATCAGCTTATGTTAACAGTGATACTGAAAGCCTTAAGTCATGTGACACATCACCAGATGTTTGTAGTGCAGAATCTCCAATCAGCAGAGAAACTAATGGTCTTGTGTTTGGGGCTGGTGTTTCACTATTGCCCACACATAACGCTGGTGAGCTGAGTGATTTTGTAACACCACTCTGTGATATCAGTGAACACAGTGTGACACTTGATAGAGCTAAATCATCTCCAAGCCACAGTGCCAGCGATGTTGTCGAATGTAAAACACCACAGCAAAGATACCAGACCAAAAACACCAATATAGATTATACAATTGATTCGATTAAGGAAGCACGTCAGCCCATTGTTCCAGGAGTTAGCCCTAATGATGAAAGAGTTGTGACCTCGGCTCATGTGGCTGTTAATAGCAAAAGCAAACCAAGTAAGACACTGATGCCATTAAGAGTAAAAACGGGCCATACACCTGCATTACTCAAACAAAATATATCAGAGAATACACCACATCATGATAAAAGGAAAACTGTAGATGGTTTATCTGATATTTTTGAGGACATGACCTTGAATGACCTTTCACCTAATTCTGCAGCTGGTGATCCGATTTCAACGTCTAATGTGGATACTGCACCAGAGATATTTGTACCAGGAGATCACCCAGAATCTGAAATTACAACTGATTTGGCCTCACCATGTAGCACGAATAGCACTACCACAAAGGACCCTATTCGAGCAGTATCAGAAAGCGATATGTTTAATATTTCAAAACAAAAAGCTGGCAACACTTCAAAGAGCTACAAGTCAAGTCCTGATATACAGGATCAATCCATGGATTTAACGAGACTTGATTATATTACCACATGTTCTTCCATTGTAAGCAAACCCAATGCAGTCTCGCCTGTAAATAAGACATCAAAAGAAATAACGAAACCGGATTCTTCTGATACTTCAGAATGTGGTTTGGGAGATTACAGAGCAAGTGCCAATAAAAGTTCATCGATAACAGAACCTAATACAAATGATCCTTCCAACGATGATTCACAGACCAAACAAGGTGAAATATCTAAACAAACAACTCACCAAAAAGAACGAGGTGATATTGACCATACGAAGATTGTTGCTAAGAAAAGAGATTTATCAACTGATTCATGTCCTGATATTGTAAAAACAGACATTCAGGGAAATGAAGATAATGAAGTACACTCCACATCGTCTAGGGTACGTCTGGCCAAAATGTTCTGGGATCATCTACAAAATAAAAATTCGTCAGCTGGTGTAGGGTCTCCGAAAGTGTCCAATACCCAGTTAGCAAATAAGAATTCATCAGCTGGGGTAAGTTCTCCAAAATGTTCAACCACACAGCAAGAAAATACGAATTCTTCAGATGGGATTCACTGTCTTAAGACCATCAAAATCCATGTAGGAAATAAGAATTCAGCACCTGGAACACGCACATCCAGAATCTCTAGGATTCCCCTTGGAAATAAGAATTCATCAGCTGGCATACGCTCTCCAAAAATATCTAGAACACAGCTAGGAAATAAGAATTCATCATCTGGCACACGCTCTCCGAAAATATCTAGGTCGCAGCTCAGAAATAAGAACTCATCTGCTGGTATACGTACTACCAAGTTGTCAAGAGCACGGGTGGGCAATAGAAATGCAAATGGTATAACATTTGGTGTTGTTCCACAAGACAACAGCCCTTGCATGCTAGATCCCACTGAGAGTTCACAGTCGTTTATGTCCTGTTCATCATTCCATACATTCGAAACACCAACTGACGACTGTGACAGCTTCACAATAGCACCATTGGTTTGCGCTCCAGGACAAAATGTTGCCAACATCAATGCCATGTCAGACAAAGTAAGAATTGGTTTTCCCAACACTTCAATGGTGCTTGATATTAAAGTACAACGTGGTGATTCAATTTGTCTAGGGCCCAGTGGTGTTACTGACACAAACTCAAAAGTAATAATCGAGATTTCTGGAGGTAACATGTCTGTGAGTAAAGGCAAATGTAGAGACGAAGAAGCAGAAATCGTCTGTTCAGCTGTTCCGAATCACGATGGAATCATAGACCAGGTCCTTGTGGAGTGTATATCAAATGCTGTGGATATCGGTTCTGCAAGAGAGGAAAGGAGGATCGAGACTGTGACTTGTGATGGCACAAATAATGTCCAGACATGGGTAGTAACAACAAATGATGGGAAACAGTATCAAAGTGATACAGTAGAAATTTGTACAGACTCTCCAGAACAAATCGCTTGCCGAACAAGTTCAATTACTTTGCAGAGTGGACCAGATTTCTATACGTCAACTATTGAAACCAATGACCAGTGTGATCACGATTATCACAGTCTCAAACAGAGAGAGTGGGCAAGTGAGGAATGTGTCACTGATATGGTCAGGCCGCCATCACAAGGACCTAGTATATCTCAGTACTCATACAAATCTGTGGAACAAAATCCTGAAGAGATGAATTCGCCGAACGCATGTTGTTTCAAGATACGTTTCAAGAAGAATGCTAAGGCACCAGGCAAACGAGAGGTTGTGAAGCAAACCTTGTCTCATGGATCACAAAAGAGTGAATACGAGTATCAATGGACAGCCATGGATGATGATCCATGTATTCAGTCCACGTCAAGTAGTATGAGAAGCGCAGACTGTGGTGGTTCTGTATCAAAGGTTCAAGAAATAAGTGTCCATTCAACATCACCAAGAAGTAGAAGAAGTTCTCCGCATTGTGTCGAGTCTGTCACAAAAGTAGTTACACATTCGTCACCTCCATGTAGAAGGAGATCTCCTGATCGAGTGGAGTCTGTGACTACAGTTCGTGAAGTATCTATGCGTTCACCTCCGAGTAGACGAAGATCACCAGAGTGCGTTGAGTCGGTTACGAAAGTCCGTGAAGTAAGCGTGCATTCATCACCGACTCCAAGTAGGAGAAGATCGCCACCAACTAGAAGAAGATCCCCCAGGTGTGTGGATTCCGTAACAAAAGTCCATGAAATAAGTGTGCATTCATCACCATCTTCTAGTAGAAGGTTATCCAGATCACGTAAAAAGAGGTCCCCACATCGAAGGGAGTCTGTTTCGAAGATTCGTGAAGTAAGCGTGCATTCAGCATCACCTCCAAGTAGAAGAAGAACCCCACCTAGTAGGAGGAGGTCCCCTCAGTGTGTCAGTTCTGTGACCGAGATCCGTGAAGTAACTCTCCATCCATCACCACCTAAATGCAGTTATCAGGAGGTAACTAGAATGCTGACTGATAATTCTGGATCGTCTGAAGATAGTTGTGAGCCTGGATCAGTGACACGGATTCACGAAGTACATGTAGACGAATGTGGATCTTGCACAGAACTTGATGTTTGTTCACCCGAGACAACATCACCAGAGGAAGATGAATCATTTACAAGGGTTTATGAAATGAATTTACGTTCAAAATCTCCCAGATGTAGATCCCCTGGAGAATCTAAATCTGTGACAAAGATTCGCAAGGTGTGTGTTCATTCCAGATCGCCTAGATGCAGATCTCGAGATGAGGGTGATAATGTCAGACACCTTTTCCGACAGCTGTCTGCTTGTGATTTAAACGATACTGAGGATGAAATCATGGACATGCCATGTCCTAGACGCAGAGCCAACAGTGCCTCTTCGGCCGTCAGACGAAGTATCCATAAATTGTTCTCTCACACATCCACCGTCTCGCTATGTGATTACAGAAGTGTTGAGGAAGAAATATACCCCAGGGAAGTGTTGAAAAAACTTAAAAATCTAGAATATTCGGTATATATTTTACGTGCTCCACAAGCAGTAAAACTTTATAAGGCCAACATGTCTTCTCCAGATGATGATTTCTGTGACAGAGCTGAAAAAGGTTCCATAAGGTTTAGATCATCCTCAACAACGCAGTGCTCGGATGGGAATGCCACAATTGATACAAACACTGAGTTCTACTCCCAAGGCGGCGATCATGGAAGGAATTGTGCTTTCAACAAGACAAATATAATTCATACAATTGAATCGAGAATTAAAGGTACTGTAAATAACCTTGGGACTTGTGTGCACCACTGTGTGCACCCCATCGTTGCGAATTGCTTGCAGTCTGCTATTTGCGATATAAAGCGACAAATAAATCAACTTCCGGATGACTTCCAGCATGTTCACAGTGGATGTTCCCCAGTTGTCTGTTATAGTGTGTGCCACAGTCAAGGCCAACCAACAGCACATGTTAGTGTTTCTTACGGCGCAGGACCCCCAACTGTCAGCCATAGTGTTGAACGGATACAGAAAACTAAATTTGTTGATGATGATAAAGGTTCAATGTATCAGCGTATTTCCAGAAGCACTGAGTTTTGTCGAGCTCCACCTTCGGATGGTTCAACAATAATTATTCCTCAACATACATCAATGTCACCTCAACATACTTCCATAGTAATTAAACCTCAGTGTTCTTCATCATCAAATGGCAGGCGTATTCAGATACAAGGCTCTGATTCCATGGCAATATGGAAAGGATGCCAAATGGGCCTAACACAGACAGCAAGTTGCGTAGCTAAATGGGCAATAGATTCGTCACAGCAAGAATTACAGTTTATGCTGGAGAGAGACGAGGGAGATGCCAGTTTACAAGACATTGCAGTGATAACAAAAGAGAGGCTTGCCAACGAAGTGGTGCTCTCTAGAAGCAAAGACGACCAGCCCAGGAGTCCGAACGGTAGCATGTTTGGTCCAAGTTGTGAAACAATGAGACAGAATGAAGAAGACCGGGCGAACATGGAAGCTAAAAAACTTGCATCCCTTTTCCTTGATGCAGTTGTGTGTGAAATTAAAGCCAAGCTAGATAAAAAGGAATGTGATTCTGATAAGAAAAAGAACAGCAGTTTCCATAGTGTTATTGCTGCACATGCCATTTGGTTGGTAGAGGAAGTGATGGACAAAGTGGAGAGCGATATGCGGTGTAAACGATCCTCCGAGCCGCAGGATGCCCAGGACTCAAATTGTTTAGTTGATGTTTTCGGTTGTTTGTTTTCTGTTGATGCTGTCAATAACCTTCAGGCAGCAATACAAAATGCAATGTACGAAACCGAGCATGACAATCCTAATACTTGTCCTAAAGTCTGGATGCCACTAGCCTCACGATCATCCACCTCCTGTAAAGTACTCGCTGGACCAGATGGTGCACCTCACACTGTTCGCCGGTCAGTCCATGACATTACCATTGCCATATCGAAAGGTTCCAGGCATGACGAAGAAGCTAGGAGGGCAGAAGAGGAGAGGAAAGCAGAAGAACTGAGGAAAGCAGAAGAGGCCAGATTAGCCGAGGAGGCTAGACTAGCTGAAGAACGAAGACGAGCTGAGGAAGCCAGGAAAGCTGAAGAGCTTGCCTTGCAAAAAGCAAAACTTGAAGCACTAGAAAGGCAGACGGCTGCGGAGCTGGAGAGGGCAAGGCGTGAAGCACTAGAAAGGGAAAGACTTGAGGCACTTGAAAGGGACAGGAACAGTCAACTGGAAAGGGACAGACTTAATGCTCTTGAAAGGTCAAGATATGGTGAACAGGAAAGGGCAGAAGACAAAGCAAAGCTTGAAGCAGCTGAAAGGGCACGAAGGGAAGCAGAGGAAAGAGCAAGGCGTGATGCTCTTGAACGAAAACGACTTGAGGATGAACTGGCTAGGTTAAGAGGTGCTGCAGCAGACGACGACAGAGATAATCTTTTACAACGCTTCTCAAAAGAAGAAAAGTTCATGCGGAAAACTTTAGCTCAGACCAGAACAGGTCCTTCAGAAGCAGAGAAAATCTTCGAGAAACATTTAAACATTGCGTTAAGTCGGCATGCTTCTGTGGTGGCAAAGAAAGCATTGATTTCTGCTTTGTTGGTGGCAAACCTGGAGAAAAAAGTTCATTATGGACTGCTTGTGCTTAACATCGAATACGCGCTCAATCTGAAGATCAGCTCTAGGAAACTGGATTCGAAGAAGATGTCCAAGGACACGAAACAGATGATAAAAGATTTCTTACACGATAAGGACGACACAGAATTCCATCTTCTTAGCGTGAAGGGACAGAATATCAAGGGATTCGATGTCAAGCTTAATCTGGAAAACCGAGAGTTGCGAAGACTTTCGAGATCCTCCCAAGGGTCGACTCCGTCATCATACCTCAGTTCCGATCTGCATATGAGTAAAACGTCATGAGTTTAGCGATGATCGGATTCGTTACGCACTGTACAATATATAATACGAACCCTGTATGACAAACATGTGTCCATTAAAGGGCCCATCAATTCCTCTTCACCACAAACAAGTTGGCTTTGTTCTGTTTTTACTTCATTATGTACTATCCACAAAGAGCACCACAGTTCTAAACAACAAAACATAAGCTGAAACAGCTCCAGGTTGTGTAATGCATATATTCAAATTATAGCCATATAGTCACAAGTCGAGGTTTAGGAAGGGGGTTCAAGTGTCTGGAGTACGTTTCGCTTCAACTAACGTCAACCATTTTCTAAATGGCTTAAGGTGGCTAGCGTTAACGTAAGAGGAACGTAGCCGCCATGTAGGTTTCAAGTTACCTAAACTAATCGATACTTTTAGTATAGAATTTCCTCTCTTGATAAAACGTTTTGGGTTGTGATGCTTGAGATTGCGTGAATAAAATGTTTGTGTATAATCCGGAATTAAGCCAAAATGAACCTTATGTGATAACTAGTCTGCTTGGTTATGGTATGTTTAAAAATAAGTTCACGCTTGAAATACGTATAATAAAATAAGTATAAGAGATATATGGGCTGCCTTAGAAGCGAATACGTGTGAGAGAAGAATGATGGAAGTCAGAGAAATCGTGAGAAATCAAGGGCATTATCGGAAATCAGAGAATTATGGGAAAACGGAGGAATTATGGAAAGCCAGAGGAGGCCAGGACAGAAATATGTTGGATTCTGTGGTCAGCAAGAATACTTTTTGTCATTTATTTCCATTCTAGCAACGAGTTTAGGTTCAAGCGTTCTCCGTTGGTATCCAGGTTTTTCTCATTTGGTTATATGTTGAAATGACTCCTCAGGCTTGACTGTCCGGTTAGGGACTTGGTGCTCAGCGTTTAGAAGTTTTAAAACCCCATGACTTCATTATTTAAAACCCTCATAAACCCGAGTCACTGCCATATATGCTGTGTTCAATTATTACCTTTCCCGGGGCGGTTTTTTGTTATTGTTGTTTTAATATGTTTATTAATATATGTCGGTAATTTTAACATGTACTATTGTGTATTGATCATTTTGGTATGTATAATATTGTACTGGGGTCATATTAATTGTATTTTTGTCATTTGATGTCATTTGTTATTGTATTTAGAATGTTTACTGTTGTATTTATGTAAGTTCAATGTATGTTTTATTGTCTATCATATGTTTGTGTTTGTATTTGTCTTATAAACGTGTGTATTGTTGCAGTGTTAACGTAACAAAATAGTCTTGTTTTCGTTGTACAATAACAATATGTGTAATAAATGTATGTATGACTAATCAGACATTTAATTATCTTTTGTAATTAGATAATTTTAGTATTTTTAAAGTATAGTGGGTTGTAGATGGAGGTAGAGTTGGGGGATCTTTGCCTAACGCGGTCGCAGGATCGAACCTCCTCGGTGGACCCATCAATTGGGCTTTTTTTCGTTTCAACCAGTGCCCCACGTCTGGTATACCAAATGCCGTGGTATCTACTATCCTGTCTGGGAAAGTGCTTATAAAAGATTCCTTGCTGCTTATCGGAAAGAGTAGCCTATGTGGCGGCAACGAGTTCCCTCAAAAGACGTATGACAGAATTACCATATATTTGATGTCCAATAGTCGATGCTAATAAAGCTGTTTTTGTTTACATAAGGTACGATAGGTCGTATGATCCGTCGTGATAACTGAAAGGGTACTTAAAGGCCATGGTCTGTACAGTTCTGCCCATTGGGAAAGTAAATATAAAATATATTTTGTTGGCTGTCGATAATAGAGGTACAATGTTCAAAGGATATTATGGAGTACTCGGTTTTCGGTCTATTAACGATACAAAGCTCTCAGCAAGCATACTTTTTTCCTTCTCATTTTGGCTA
>JAUUEI010573683.1:0-11085 GCA_032274625.1 Depressigyra globulus
GGGTAGAACATTCCACTTGCTAACACGCAGATATGAAAATACACATTTCTGAACAAAATTGCGCACGAAAAAGTTTGGTTTATTTAACAACGCCTCTAGAGCACATTGGTTTTTATTTACTCATTGGCTGTTGGACGTCGAACATATGATAATTCTGACATATTTCTTTTAGAGGAAACCAGTCGTGGGGCACTGGTTGGAACGTAAAAAAACACCAATTGGTGGGTTCACCGAGGAAGATCGATCCTGCGACCGCGACACATCGGGCGAGCACACAGACGACTGAGCTAGATCTCGCCCACCCCTCTCCCCCTCCCCAAATTGCTCACGAAATCTCTGTGGAAAGCTGACCTAACATACAACGGTCCCCAATGACTATCTTGAGGGATCTTTAATCCTCAATAAAGGAGGCATTTGTTACTAAAAGCGGTGAATGAAGATAGGCCTACGTCTCAATTATTGATCGTTCAGGAGGGCAATATCATGTTTTATGGACCCAATAATCTGCTATTGATCTGTTGACGTCGACCAAGTTCAATACGGGTAAAATATTTAAAAACACAAAGTGACAATTGGCAGGATTTGGACCTGCTACAACCATTCGTTTATCTACTCAGCTATCGCGCCATCTACCAAAATCGATGTGCAAGTATAGTAGTAGTTACAATGTGTTTGTCAAACACTGGGTCCGAAAGAAATATAAGTTTGTATTAGTATTCAGCAATTTTAGAAATTGCAACTGAGTATATTGCCGAACTCGGGAACTAATAAGCCCACCAGTAGCAGTCGACACAGTGAATATAATATTTAAAAGCTGGTGAGTATTTTATCTGGATTCAGCATGGATATTTAAAAGCAGATCTATAGAGGTATTTTTAGATCCACTTCACTCAGTCTTTTTTTCTTTCTCAATGTTTTCAATATCCATGTTTGATAGTACTCAGGAACTTGTTAGTGTTTGAGATAACTATATAAGGCGTTTATAATAGATGCTTCATTTTGAACTCTTATTGTAATTTATTGACTACTTTATCAAATTGTCATATTATGAACTTTTTTTAAAGTTTGTTTAACGACACATTTTAATTAACGATTATGTCGACGTCGGACGTATGGTTGCGTCATGAAAAACCCCAGTGGCTAGCTGACGGGGTCGATCCTAAACAAACAAAAAAGTAAAGTTTGTTTTATTTAACGACGCCTCTAGAGCACATTGATTTGTATTTATCCATCGGCTATTGGACGTCAAACATATGGTAATTGTGATATACGTTTTTTAGAGAAAACCCGCTGCCGCCACACAGGCTCGATCCTAAACTGACCACGCATAAGGCGGACACTATACTATTATAAACAATGAACAACTTTCAACACGAAACCATTTTAATGGAAAGACCTTCACAATCTGAACGGCTCCGTAAATTGGACATTAACCAGCAATCCAATGGTATTTCCCTGCAACAAATAATAAAACAATTATTTTTGAAAGAAAAGGATTCAGAGAATCCTAACAAAACATTATCTGAAAACCCATACAACGATTGCAGTGAACGGAATCAACCCATATCGCTGCAACAAGATGACATGAATTCATATCGTGTTGGATGTTTTCAGGACAGGTGCCTCCGGTAGGGCAGGATATGCCCACCTTTAGCGAACACCTGATATCATCACTGTTTAGTCAGTGATGCGTGAGTGTAATCATTGAGCTATATCTCGTATAGATGTGTTCAATCATAGCCCGAGTCCCCTCTAACCCTTCCCTGTTATATTACTTGGGTCAGGGCTAGAGAGCACCAACTTAGTGTAATATATTGGAAAATTTCAACAAACAAATGCTTGAAATACGTATCTCTCCCTATATCTACGGCAACGGACATTTAGCCTGATTATTCCCGAGACGAATTTTGTCATTGAACTTAATGATGTTTACTAATACCAACGCTATGAGAAGAAACCCGACGCCCCTATGCGAAATTATTTTCGTATAGGGGCGTTGGGTTTCTTCTCGTAGCTTTGGTACTAATGAACACCATGTAGGTTTAATGGCACAGTTCGAATCGAGAATAATCAGGCTGTCTGTAGCTTTAGATATAGGGGGAAATGCATAGTTTAGCCATACGAGCCGACAACCATTTGTTTGTTGAAAATGTCCAGTCTATTGCACCAAGAGCTCTCTAGCCCTGACCCAAGTTATATAACAGGGAAGGGCTAGAGGGGACTCGAGCTAGTTCAGTCAGTGCAGTGAGGATGCAATATATTTTAGATGAACGCCATGGAGTGTCACTTCTCCCATAGACAGGCACCTGATAGTAGTTCACGGAAGCAATGACGAACTTGCCAAAATAAAACCTTCAACTCTATTCCTTGCGAAGATTTACGATTTTGATTGCGATAACAGTTTTGTCTGCTACAATATAACCATCAGAAGAGACCTAGATAATATACCCTTTCACACTAATCTAGAGACGGGTGGATAGCGTTCTGACTCCAAAACGAATGGAGACTTTTATCACTTACTGTTTCACCGCCGCACCATACTCATCAGAATAGTAGAACAGTCACTAGCATGTCTAGGAGGTGATAACGAATGTCAAACAATAAACATTTTCACGATTGCAGATATAGTAAATGAGTATGTGTATCAGTTGTGTGTATTCAAAAATATATAATTTACCCTTTCGACCCTGCCTTGTGCGCAGATACGGCTTTGATTGCGATAACCGTTTTATTGTTCGATATGTGTGACCAGTGTTTTTCAAAATTAAGCTGAAGGTGATTTAAGAAACTATACTGAATTTGTAACACTTTTATCATTTACATATCTTATTTAGCATATGAAAATACGTAATCCTATACATTTCTGTTCTTCAAGTTTGTAGTAATTTTAACAGTAAGTTTATACGTATCAATTAATGTCTTCTTTCATCCGCCAAACAAAATTCGAAAAATGTACAAAAACAATTAAAGGCAAATCTAGGCCTAAGCCTACTAATTGTAGTTCAATTTCAAGAATTCATTGAAAAACAACAAGCACATAAGCACATTTTGCTATAGCTCGAGGCCCCTCTAACACTTCCCAGTTATTTAACTTGGGTCAGGGGACTCAGCTAATTTAGCTACCAATCTCAAATATCCATCAAGTAGTTTTGAACAATTCGGATATCAGACATGTTACCACATCGGATATGTTTACCAAATTGGAACCATAGCATTTTAGGCTCTGTGTCATGGACTATGGCTAACGATTTACCCACACTTCCAGAAATGAATTCCTACACGCCTATGTGCTATTGCCGTTTTAATATTAATAATGCATTGCAATATTTGAAATACATGGTAAAAACCTTTTCAGCAAGGTTTTGTCTTAATGTTCCCTTCGTTTTTGCCAGAATAAACATATTTTGCTCCAGCCTTCTTCCCCCTTCCTACCCGCTCCCCTGTCTCATACGCTTATGATAGTAATGTAGTAGTAGTAGTAGTAGTAGTAGTAGTAGTAGTAGTTAGTAGTAGAAGTGGTAGTGGTAGTGGTAGTAGTAGTGGTAGTAGTAGTAGTAGTAGTAGTAGTAGTAGTAGTAGTAGAAGTGGAAGTGGTGACAATAATACTTTTGTTATGATGTTGTTATTATTTGTTTATGTTGATGATGATTATAATGATAATACCGTCATTATGAGCTAATCTTCCCCTATCAAATAATGAACGAAGATCACGGGTCGCCTCCCACTCAATGTGGCGTGACATTGGTTTCCAGTACTTTCCTCACATCGTAACCGGGTTAATCTAATCGGCACGCGTACTCGCGAAGCATCAACATGAAATGGGCCTATTACGTCTCCATCAGACCTCTCGATGGGTAATCCCAGATTAGGCGCCAGTCCCACGTGGTGAACGGCAGTTGCGACGGTTTTGTTATGTGCCACATGGTCGAAAATAAGCGTGGCGTCCTGCAGGTTGTTTAGACCAATATACACGAAGACAAGACCACGGTCCGGGTAGAAGGTGTCGTTGCCTACGAGGATCCAGGGAAAAATGTCACAAGTAAGTTCCTGGTCTGAAATTACAATAATCAGTATTCTGATGTGTGGCGATTAAAGGACATGAGTAATAGATTATGATTACATAAAGAATGTCATGATTACTATTATGATTACTTATGAATGTCACGGTTACGATTACTTATGAATGTCATGATTACGTTTACGTACGAATGTCATGATTACGATTACTTATGAATGTCATGATTACGATTACTTATGAATGTCACGATTTCGATTACTTATGAATATAATGATTACTATTATGATTACTTATGAATGTCATGATTACGATTACAATTACTTATGAATGTCATGATTAAATAATACGATTACTTATGAATGTCATGGTTACGATTACTTATGAATGTCAATTAGGTTTATGTACGAATGTCATGATTACGATTACTTATGAATATAATGATTACTATTATGATTACTTATGAATGTCATGCTCATGATTACTGATAAATGTCATGATTACGATTACTTATAAATATCATGATTACGATTAGAATTGAACCTCCTCGGTAAACCCATCAATTGGGGTTTTTCCATTCCAACCAGTGCCCCTCGACTGGTAGACCAAAGGCCATGGTATGTAGTGTCCTGTTGTTGGGGAAATGCATATAAAAGATCCCTTGCTGCTTATCGGAAAGAGTAGCCTATGTGGCGGCAGCGGGTTTTCTCTAAAAGACATGTCAGAATTATTTGACGTCCAATAGCCGATGGTAAAATAAAAATGTGCTCTAGATGCGTCATTAAATAAAACTACTTTTTTTTAACTTTGATTACGATTACTTATGAATGTCATCATTACGATTACTAATGAATGTCATGACTACGATTACGATTGAATGTCATGATTGCGATTACGATTACTTATAAAGGTCATTACAAGGGAAATGAAAGGATTCGATTACAAGTGTGATTACATTGCCCAGTAATCATGATTCTGTAACAGACGGGTTCTGGGACGGACATGCCTGAACCTTAATGGATATAGGCATGAACAAATTATTCGACTTGACTTGACAATCATAATATTTGCAAATATACACTATTGGTTAACTGATATTCATTTGATTTCATGCATTAAGAATTTTTGTTGTTGATAATTATGGATTATTTACTACATCATATCAGAAATGTATGAACACATGTACATTGTATAACAATAACACCAGAGGACCTCGTGTACAATAAGTCCCAGACTTACAATGGAAAACACGTAGTGGTTTCCTCTGAGGACTATATGTTACAATTACCAAAAGTTTCACACCCAATAGTTCATGATTAATTAATGTAATCCAGGGGTGATGTTAACAAAACAAACTTTACTTTCTTATTATATTTAAAACATATTATCTTTCTTATATTTAAAACATATTATTATTTTTCTTATATATTTAAACCATATTATCTTATTATGTTAAAACATCTTTCTTATTATATTTAAAACATTATATTTCTTATTATATTTAAAACACATTATTATCTTTCTTATTATATTTAAAACACATTATATTTCTTATTATATTTAAAACATTATTATCTTTTTTATTATATTAAAACATTATCTTTCTTATTATATTTAAAACATATTAGTATCTTTCTTATATTTAAAACATATTAGTATCTTTCTTAATATATCTAAAATATTATCTTTCTTATATTTAAAACATCTTTGTTATTATATTTAAAACATTATTATCTTTAATATTATATTTAAAACATATCATTCTTATATTTAAAACATATTATCTTTCTTATTATATTTAAAGCATATCTTTCTTTCTTATTATATATTTAAATCAGATTACTAGTATCTTTATTATATTTAAAACATTAACTTTCTTATTATATTTAAAACATCTTATTAATCTTTCTTATTATATTGAAAACATCTGTCTTTATATATTTAAAACATATTATCTTTCTTATTATATTTAAAAAATATTATCTTTCTTATATTTAAAACATATTATCTTTCTTGTTATATTTAAAACATTATCTTATAATATTTAAAACATTTTATCTTTCTTATTATATTTAAAACATATTATTCTCTTTCTTATTATATTTAAAACATTATTTTCTTATTATATTTAAAACATTGTCTTTCTTATTATATTTAAAACATATTATCTTTCTTATTATATTTAAAACATTATTATCTTTCTTATTATATTTAAAACATTGTTATCTTTCTTATTATATTTAAAACATTTTCTTTCTTATTATATTTAAAACATTTTTCTTATAATTAAAACATATTATCTTTCTTATTATATTTAAAACATATTATTCTCTTTCTTATTATATTTGAAACATTATTGTCTTATTATATTTAAAACATTATCTTTCTTATTATATTTAAAACATATTATCTTTCTTATTATATTTAAAACATTATCTTTCTTATTATATTTAAAACATTGTTATCTTTCTTATTATATTTAAAACATTATTTTCTTTCTTATTATATTTAAAACATTATTTTCTTCCTTATTATATTTTTATATATATAAAACATACCTTTCTTATTATAGTTAAAACAGATTATTATCTTTCTTATATTTAAAACAGATTATTATCTTTCTTATATTTAAAACATGTTATCTTTCTTATTATATTTAAAACATATTATCTTTCTTATATTTAAAATATATTATCTTTGTTATTATATTTAAAACAGATTATCTTTTTTATTATATTTAAAACAGATTATCTTTTTTATTATATTTAAAACAAATTATATTTCTTATTATAGTTAAAACAGATTATTATCTTTCTTATATTTAAGCCAGTTCCTAGCTCAGTTGGTTGAGCACTAGCCTGAAATGCCGCGGTCGCAGGATCGAACCTCCTCGGTATACCAAAGGATGTGGCATGCATGGGAACATGCATATAAAAGATTCCTTGCTGCTTACCAGAGAGAGTAGCCTATGTGGCGGCAGCGGGTTTCCTCTAAAAGACGTCAACATTATCATGTTTGACTCCAATAGTCGATGATTAAATAAAAATCAATGTGCTCTAGAGGCGTCGTTAAATAAAACAAACTGTACTATTTTATTATTATCTTTGTTATTATATTTAAATCATTATTATCCGTAACAATAAAACCTAATCAAACACGTGCCATTTAATCCCCAAACTGCTATAAGAAATCAAAGCATGCCTCCTTGATCACCAAAGTACTCAGGTTCAGTGTGACATAAAATATTTTCATTTCAACTTTATTTTAACAGGCTGGTAGTTAATGGGTTCATATACCGGTATCGGCTCCAACCCAGAGCGGGTTTTCACAGGCCCAATGGGTAGGTGTAAGGCCATTACATCCCCTTTTCTCTTTCTAACCTCTAACAGGGTTCATACTAACCACTAATAAAAAACCCTTGTCCTGGACACATTTCAAATAGCTGAAATGTGTGCCCAGGACAGGTATGCGGTATAACAGCTTGCTCTGAATGTGCACGTAAAACAAACTGACTTGACTTAAAACAAACTGACTTGTCAAGTTATATCCAATTAAGGTTCAAACATGCTTCAGTTTAAACCTACCATTCTGGTGGAGTGTAATCATCTAATGTCAACAAGAAAAGATATAATTTTATCACACAATTTAAGTATTCAAAATTGTGATATTTATATTTTCGCAGCTCTTTACACTGTGTTTTACTTATATCATTGAATTTTTAAATCGGAATTGTAACGTTTCCTGAAGACATACTGCAAGAGGATTATGATTGTAATATTTTATTCGCCATTAGGCGATTTAAATGTAGGTAATCATGTGAAAAGACTTCCATCTCTTTATCAACATGATCATCCAAAGCCTGATACATATTGCTGGTCTGGATGACCGTCTTTTCAGACTTTTTAAGTCGTCCAGAACAGCGATCTTTTTGGGGTGAAGTTTCCTTCCTTGGCTGAGGGAGACTGGCGTCTGGCAATCCAGTATTCGACCTACTTGGTGGATTCTGTGAATCCAAGGACACCTGGGTCGTTTTAGTAGTAGCAGCAGAAGAAGAAACCTGTTTCTTCTTCTGAGCAGCCTCTTTCAGCTGCTGAACAGCTTTAGATGCCTGCCTTTCTGCTTTTTCTGTCAGAAATCTTTCTGTATTTCACTTCATCGAGACGCCACGCAAGATCAGTATTGACACAAATACTTCAAGAATATTATTCCGGCGAACGTTTATCCGCCTCACTGCAGTAACACCTTGTGATGATAAATTATTCAAAATTTCCTCATCACGTACCCCTTCCAAGTCTCGTGATCTAATCACACCCTTGGATGTATTTAGGGATGAGTGTGGCGATACTTTGATAGGAATATTAGCAAGTGAGGTCGACTTTAGAAGACATTTAGCATGTTTCTCAGTCAAAACCTCAACCAGCAGCGACACATTTTTTGTTTTTGTCACATTTTTGGCTCACCCGCCAAACCGAGGAGCCCTTTATAAATGGCGAAAGGTGACAGCTTTTTCAAGGCCTCCTCATCAGACGAACAGATGACGAGAAACCTCGGCCAGTTATTGGAAGAAATCATTTTGGATTTCTTCACGTTTTTGAGTGTCAAAGACTCTTCCTCGGAAGATAAGTTTGAAACCTCGATGTGGACCCGTTTACGGGTCCCATCTGAAATGGTTTCTCTTCTTTTAACCATGATGAAACATAATTTGATTCATCAACCATGTCCCCAACCACCACGGAGTCCAACAAGGGGACATGATGCTGCGGAGAGCCTGCAGACAAATATGTCAGGGATAGATGGTTGATATACTCGGGCGATAAGTAAAACAATGAAAATAATAAAAAGAAAATAATTAAATATATAAATCACCCAATTGACCCTAACCATCGCCCCAAGAGCAACAAATAAAAAAGGTATATCTAACAATGTTCAGTCTTTACTGTAATAAACAAAACAAAGATTGTTTACTCTTGAGCTTCGCATGACCAGCCGATTGAACAGGTTGGGCCTCCCTGACCACCCGTCTGACCGAACTCCAAAGTGGTGTAATGTTGGAGTCATATCCGAAGATATGATAATGCCCAAACTCAATCACCAGGATCCCATCGTCCTGTGTTACGGGTCGCACCTCACGGCAAACAAGGCGCCCATAAATGGGAGTGCAGTGTATTAGCCATTCCCATGGTTCTGACAAAAGAATTAACTAGTGTCAGAACCAGGACAATGTTGTCACCCCAGTACCAACTATGAGGTTCACTGCTCACTGGTTTTTTTAATTGATGTGGATCATCTAATGTTTTACATTTACCATTGTTTGACACCTAATGGTCGATGAATTGTTCGTGCTGGGGTGTCGTGAAACATTTTTTTTTTCGTCATTCATTCATTCGCTGGTCGCCATTTTTTCATACGACTGTGAGTGGGAGATCACTGGCGTTGTCCCGTACGCAGGCAGCGATCTGCCAAACAGCGATAATTATTTTGACCAAAATAGATCAGTCGGCTAAATTCAAATTGTAGACAAAAGAGAACCAGGAGAACGGTTTTAAATGATTAAATAATACAAATATTCTAGACAATGTCCCTTTAAGTAACACTAAATAGAGATCTCACCTGACTGTATTTCACAAGCAATACATCGACTGAGCAAGTGGTCGGAATCGTAGTATCCATTATCTGTGAACAGACGGTGGTAGTACCGCGCTATCATGAATTCTGAAAACAATGACACGGCATTATACCCAGCTGCAATTTTTAAAATAGTTCATCAAGATAAACCTCGCCGTTAGACGCTGAGGCGAGGTTTATCTTGATGAACTATTTAGTCCTGGGGCTGAGGGGAGTCCTGTGTGCAATCATATGTCCCCTCATTTTGACTCTTGATCCTAGTAGAGGACCCATAGGAGAGTAAAACTTGGGTGGACATCGAAAATCATGGGAATTAAGCTACATGGATAATTTTGGTGTCTTTACCAAGAATGTCAGGGTCGAAGAATCCAATGAAACTATTTTCAACCCAGAGACATTATTACAAGATGGCGAACTCCAATATGGCTACCAATACGACCGCTGATGGTTTTCCTCTTGTAACCTTTTCATGTTACACCGAAATTGATATGTTTTGTATCTTTACTTAGGTTTCCAGAAACAAGGCATCCATTGAGACCATTTCGAATCCCAAGACAGTATTACAAAATGGAAAGATCCAAAATGACTGCCAATATGGCAGCCGCGGTATTGTTCTCTTTTTGTAACCTTTCACATATTTCGGCTAAATTGATAATTTCTGTATCTTTACCTAGGTGTTGTGGTTCAAAAAATCCATTGAGACCATTTCTAATCCCAAGACATTACAAGATGGCGAACTCCAATATGAAAGCGGGATAATTTTTCCATTGTAACATTTCACATGTTATGCCAAAATAATTAATTTTTGTGTCTTCACCTAGTGTTTCAGAATCACGGGATACATTAAGACCATTCCTAATCCCAACACATTATTTAAAGATAGAAAAATATCGAATATGTCTGCCAATATGGTAGCCGCGTCATTGTTATCTTTTTGTAATTTTTGACAGCTATAATCTATAATGTTTGTGTCAGTGAACCATTTGAGACCATTCCTAATCCCAAGACATTATTACATGATGGGGAAATCCAATATGGCCGTCACATCATTATTCCCTTATAACTGTTCACATGTTACACCGAAATTGTTAATATCTGTGTCTTTACCTAGTTTTGAAGTATGTGAAAAGTTACAAAAAGAGAACAAAGACGCCATATTGGATTTTTCTATCTTGTAATAATGTCTTGGGATTAAGAATTGTCTCAATGGTTTACTTGTTTCTGCAAACCTAAGTAAAGACACAAACATGAACTATTTCGGTGGAGGCGGGATCTAGCTCAGTCCGTTGAGCGCTCGCTCGAGGTGCCGCGGTCTCGGGATCGAACCTCTTCGGTGAACCCATCGATTGGGCTTTTTTCCGTTCCAAACAGTGCCCTACGACTGGTATACCAAAGGCCGTTGTATGTATTGTCCTGTCTATGGGAAAATGCATATAAAAGATCCC
>JAUUEI010573905.1:0-13325 GCA_032274625.1 Depressigyra globulus
TTCGTGAACCCGCCGCCAATATAGGCAGCATCTCCATATTGATACAGCATTTTCAATAGACCAATACTATCTACCAGCATGATATTAGACTTTATAGAATTATCATTAATCAATTGATTATCAGCTAGAAACATAGACATCAATAAACAATTATCTGGAAGCATTTTGCGCAAGCGGGCTATATTGTTTTTACTTACATCATGAGGTGCGATAATGATTTTCCAACCCTTTCGGAAAAGATTTTCAAAATTCAAAGCTAGGATTTCTTCATCTTTTTTCCATGTACTACCACAAACTAAAAGCTTATCCTCCCCTTTCCAACTTTCGACAAAAGGCATTTTCTGTCCTTTTTGCGCAAGCGCCAAAACACTATCCACTCGAGTATCCCCCACAACCGTAACGGGCAAAATGTCCATTTTTTGAAATTGCTTTCGCGAAAAATCATCTTGCACATAAAAATGCTTGACTCCTTTTAATATTTTCCGCAAGGAACTTGAATAAGCTTTCGTTAAATAATGGCCTTCTTTAAGAATCGCAGACACAAAGTAAGTGGGAATTTTTCGCTGATGAAGTGCCTTTAAAAGAAAAAACCAATACTCATACTTCACAAAGACCACCATTATTGGCTTGACTTGCGTCAAAAAACGGTGAATCACCCTTGGCCTATCTTCTGGTAAATAGCAAATGTAATCGGCATACGCATATTCCTTTTGCAATTCATAGCCTGACGGCGAAAAAAAAGTAAGCAATATCTTAATGTCTGGATGCTGCTTTTTCATCTCCTCTATCAAAGGACGCCCTTGTTCAAATTCTCCCAAAGAGGCACAATGAAACCAAATAACCCTATTCCCATTGATGTTCTTGGTGACGTATGGCAAAATAGCTCGACGCCCCTGCACCCAAAGTTTGGCCTTGGGGCTAAAGAAAGCCGCTAAGCGAAGCCCAAAAAAATACAATGAAATAATAAAACGATACAGAAGCATAGCACAAAAGTAGATTATTTTTGGGGGAAGTTGTACTTTTGCGCTTCTCTTTGACTAAACCCAAATTAAATGGCTCTACAATGTGGCATCGTTGGTCTTCCAAATGTCGGAAAATCAACCTTATTTAACGCACTTACTTCTGCAAAAGCACTTGCAGCTAACTATCCTTTTGCAACTAAAGAACCTAACTTGGGAATCATCACAGTACCTGATCCAAGACTGGATAAGCTAGCCAGTCTGGTCAATCCCGAAAAAGTTCTCCCAACGACAATCGAAATATTGGATATTGCTGGATTGATTAAAGGAGCAGCACAGGGGGAAGGCCTAGGCAACCAGTTTTTGGGTAATATCCGCACAGTCGATGCCATTATTCATGTTGTCCGTTGCTTTATAGATGATAATGTCATTCATGTAGATGGTACCGTTGACCCCGTACGAGATAAAGAAATCATCGACTACGAGCTACTTTTAAAGGACTTGGAATCTGTCGAAAAAAGACTTCAAAAAGCTAAGAAAGACGCCAAAGGAGGAGACAAAGTTGCCGTAAAGATGGTCGACCATGTCACCGCTTTAAAGGACCATATGGAAGCTGGAAAACCTGCTAGATCCTTTGATACACAAGAGAAGGAAGACCTTATAAATCTTCTTAAAGAATTACAGCTACTTACTGCGAAACCAGTGCTTTACGTATGTAACGTTGATGAAGCTTCTGTCCACGAAGGAAACGATATGGTAAAGGCTTTAGAGAAAGCCATTGAGGGCGAAAATGCGGAATTAATCATGGTTTCTGCAGCCATAGAAGCGGATATCGCTCAAATGGATACCAAAGAGGAAAGGGAAGAATTCTTGGAGATGATGGGTTTGAAAGAACCGGGCGTAAATCGGGTCATTCGGGTCAGCTATAAGTTACTGAATCTAATCACCTATTTTACAGTGGGTGTGAAGGAGGTCAGAGCTTGGACCGTCTTACGTGATGCAACGGCTCCCAAAGCAGCAGCAGCTATCCATACTGATTTTGAAAAAGGCTTCATTAGAGCTGAGGTGATGAAGTATGATGACTTTGTTACTTTAGGCTCTGAAGCAGCTGTCAAAGAAGCTGGAAGACTTGGCGTGGAAGGTAAAGAATATAAGACCCAAGATGGTGATATCATGCATTTTTTATTCAATGTCTAGCCAAAAACATCTTGGCGTTTTTATACTGCTTTTTATATTCGCAAAAAGCTATGGACAAGACTCATTATCAACAATTTACATTGATACAGTTAAAGTAAAATACCTAAAGGCTAGGTACGAATCCATTGGGACTAATGTGTACAAACTTCCTCAACAAAAAACTCGTGGAAATTGCTTCCCGACACACTCCCCATTAATCATAAAATCCTATAGCCCAGGGCTTCTCACAACGGCTTCCGCTCGGGGCACTAGCGCCAATCATTTGGGCGTTAATTGGAATGGAATCAATATTCAAGGTATCACACACGGTCAAGTGGATTTGGGGCTATTGGAAACACCAGATAGGGCCATATATATACCTGGAGGCAATAGCCCAATGGATGGATCAGGGAGTCTTGGTGGCCTTATTAATATAAATACGTCTTTTCAACAAAAAAAAGGGAAACATTTCTATTTGGGGGGCATGCTTGCGAGCTTTGGAAACAAAGATTTTCATGGCGGATTTGATTATACGGCTAGTAAGTTCTCCACTCAGTCCTTCCTAAAATATAAAAATGGCCAAAACGACTTTCCATTTATAAATACTGCTTCTGTCCAAAAGAACTTAGTCAAACAAACCAATAGTGCTTTTCACACACTCCAGTTTCGGCAAAGTTTTCAATATGTCCTGAACAAGAAACACCTTTTAAAATTACATTATTGGCTCACCGATGCCAATCGCCAAATCCCACCAACCATGACGGGAGCAAATGATCACGCTTTGCAATTGGATAATGCGCATAGACTGGTTGGCGAGTGGTTGTATAGTATTAATTCGTCCACGTCCTTGCGGACAAAAGTAGCTAATATCAACGACCAATTGACCTTTAGCAATGATGCGCTATATTCTTTCACTGCTACTTCCATGCAAGTGTTAGATAGTCGCCTCTCTAAAACGATAAAAAAACATGCTTTAAATTTAGGTCTTTTTAGCCGATACGAAAAAGCAAATTCTGATGGTTATAGCACTAAACACCAGCGCCTTACTACGGCCATTTCGTTAGCAGATATCTACAGTCCAATTAAAAATATTAACCTTTCCTTCCAAGGGAGACTAGAAAGTACAAATGGTAAAAAAATAACCCCAATTTTTAGCCTTGCATCGGAATGGGAAGTTATAGAAAAAAAGAGTGAATTTTCTTTAAAACTGAAAGGTAAATTTGGAAGGCATTTTCACGCGCCCACATTCAATGATTTATTCTGGATTGGGCTAGGTGTCCCAGATTTAAAATCAGAAATTGGGTATCAAGGAGAGATGGGCTTATCAGCAATACAAAGCCATGACAATTACATCCTAACTTACTCGCTTACAGGGTTTTGGCTCGATGTTAACAATTGGATTTTATGGTCTCCAAACGAATTGGGCGTTTGGAGACCAAGCAACAAAAAGAAGGTTCAATCCACTGGAATAGAATCACAAATCCGCTATCACTTTAGTAAAAGTAATTATAATTTAAGTCTTAATATTAACTATACTTTCGTTAAATCTGTCAACAAAGAAGGAAGCCAAAATCTGGACAAACAATTACTATATATCCCCAAACATAAAGTAGGTTCTTCCGTGGATTTTAGATACAAAAAATGGACGCTTACTAGCGAACAAAACTTCGTTGCAAAACGCCCCTACACTTCTGATAATACTAAATATGTACCTGCTTATTTTATTCATGATTTACAACTAGAATATAAGTTTAAGGTAAAAGCGTACAAGCTAGGATTCTATGCTAGAATCAATAATCTGACCGACCTCCAATACCAAATCATAAAATTTCGGCCGATGCCCGGGAGGCATTTTCAAATTGGCGTAAGCTTCGACTCCTTTTAAGTTCTTGCTAGAAACTGACAATAATACCTTCAACAAGGCATAAGTTGCCAAGATTCAATTATCTTTGCCCTACTATGATCACTAACACTTAAATTAATGAAAAGGCTTTATATTTCTTTTTCTATCCTCTTTTTTACTGTCGCACTAATTGCTCAAACGGGTTGTACCGATCCACAGGCAAATAACTACGATTCAAATGCTATAGAAAATGATGGCAGTTGCACATACGACGAAACCAACTACTCAATTGAATTCCAAACACAGCTTGCCCAACAATTGGAAGAAGTCTCTGCAATGATTGAATTCCAAGGGAAGTATTATGGTTTAACGGATTCCAACAATCCAAATGTCCTATATCAGTTTGACCCTACAAATGGTTCGATTCTAAAAACAATCGAATTAGAAGGAACAACCAATATCGATTGGGAAAGCATTACTTTTGATGGGGAATACGTTTATATCGGAGATACAGGCAATAACAAAAATGGTAACCGCCAAGATTTAGTTATCTATAAATTTCCCGCAATTGACTTAAATGGAACTAGCATCCCAAGTGAGCATATTGAGCAATTGCATTATCACTATATTGACCAGACAGACTTTTCTGAACAACCCAAACTTAATAATAGATACGATTGTGAAGCTATTTTAGCTAGTGGGGATTCTTTATATTTGTTCACTAAAGACTGGAAGAAATTTATCACTAGATACTACACGATACCAAAAATACCAACAGGTGATTTTGCCGCACAATTAAAAGATTCCTTGAACGTATTAGGTCTAGTGACGGAGGCGGCTTACGTTGGAGATAGTATCGTTGTCCTACTAGGAAGCAAGCTAACTGGGAATCATTTTTTGGAATTATTATTTGACTTTAAAGGGAGCCGTTTTTTTTCTGGAAATACTCGACAGATATACATCAATCATGACGAATTAAAACAACCCGAGTCTTTAATATTAAAAGAGGATTTGTCTGGTCTAATTGCTTCGGAAGCTTATTTGGGTTCAAAGCAAAGCTTATTTAAATTTAGTATTAAATATTGGCTAGACGGGAATGTTGCCACCAATGATATTTTTAATACCAATCCACCTTTGACTATCTTTCCCAATCCTGCAAAAACTGGGCGTATCATGATTACGATCCCCAAAGAATTGAGCAATCAAAAAATACAGATATTCTGGCTTGATCCAAGCGGCAAGCAATTATTAAGTAAAGAATTTGTAGAATCTAATTTCGCAAAATTCACTATCCCAGAAACTGCGTCCCCAGGTATTCATTTCTTACTAATGCAAGGAAAGGAAATGCAATTTGTCGGAAAAATAACCATCCCAGAGTAACCAATTACCTAGCCCCTAGGGTTGTGTGAATACATCAATACAAGTGAAAAGAATCAAAGAATCGTTTCAAGTTAGCATTATCTTGCGCCCGACGCATAGTCGTAACAGACAACACATAAGCTTTATTCCCAACCAAAACCACTTGGTATTTTGAAAAAGCTTTTCCCTGTGCCAAAAGCTCAAATTCATAAGCATCATGTCCATTAATAGACAAGCGACGAATAAACATCAACGCCCCTTTAGTCTCTCTTAATTTTTCCGCAAGGATATCTGTAAAGCAAGAATTGTAAGCATTTTCACTTTCTTGAGGACAAGTCGAACTTGTATAGTTTTTAATATCAACCTGATATATAAAGTTGGAATCAATTTCAAATTCTCCTACGAATTGGAACCGTTCTACTTTTGCCCCAAGGCCTATATCGGTAGTCAACTCACTAAAATTTGGTTTTGCAGGAAACCTCGCCACAAAACCTTTTTCTTTCAGCTTTAATAAATACCAATCATCTTGCAACATTACGCCTGCTTTCACGGGATAATTAATATCATTTTTCTTTGGAACAACTGGACAAGAAAAATGATGGCTATAAGCACAGTATGGATTATAAGCTTTATTAAAATCAATAACAATACTATCTTTTTCTGGGATTCTCAAATCTAGATAGCGCCCTCCGCCATAAGTTTCAATACCATTCGTTCTATCTGTGAATGGCAAAAACAAATAATCCTTGAATTCTGCTGATGATTTTAGGGCAATATTTTGATACACCGTTAGATGCTGTGGACGACCATCAATTTTGAAATTAACGATACCATATTTAACGTAGATAGGTTTTCGGCTGGTGGTCGTTGGCATCTGAAAAGGCTTCTCGTTTGGAGTCCTTTGGAAGTGAGCGATAATTCTGTAACTCGAATCAATTGGAAAGAAAGGTAACTCTTTGAATGCTGCTAATTCTTCTGGCGATAAAGGGCTTTTCTCTGGATTTTTATATTCTGCATTCAATTTATCCTGGAACTGTTTAGCATCATCTTGTGCTTGCGCAAAAAAGGACATACATAGGACGAAAAAAAAGGTAAATGTTCTCATAGTTGTTATTTGTGTGTTTCAGGCATCAAAGCTAGTATTTAAAACGGCTAGATGCAAAATAATATTCTAGTATCAGCCTCCAGTAGCGTGTTTGAGCTCTTCAATAGCATTATCCCAAAGGATTTGTTCCTCTTTCTCTTCTTCTTTGTTACAGAAGGTCGTAATTTGGAGAATGGTTTCTCTTGTAATTGGGGATTTAGAAATCGTAAATTGAGTGTATTCAGGTGCGGCTCTATTCAACCATTCATATTTAATTTCCGTCAATAAGCTGTTTTTTAAGCAAATAGCTTTTTCTTCTTCTCCTTCCCAACTGAAAGTATAAAGTGCTTCATCGATGACCACTTGGTCACAAAACCAAGATTGCAAACCCTCAGGGGTAGTCAAAAAGCCATATAACATCGGCATAGAACAAACAAATATATACTCAAAATCAATTTTACTTCTGTCATTCATAGTTAATCGTTTCCTCGAAAAACACTTAAATAAGCGTTCCTGCATCTATATAAGTGGGTGATTACCAATGTTTATCATAAAAAAACACGCCCACAATGCGAAATATAACTAAAAAAGATGAACTATATACGTATTTACCCCTTATTTTCGCACTTTATTAACACTACACCTTGACAAGTGCTGTAATTGCGCTTAACTTTGTGCCAACTAAACAATGTATTTTCTCATTGCATATCCAATCCGATGGACCTTTGAATAAATCTTAGCCGCTACAATGGTAGTGGTCTAAACCCACATTAACGCTACAAGTACATGAGACAATTAAAGATTACCAAATCAATTACCAACAGGGAGAGTCAATCATTAGAGAAATATCTCCAAGAAATTGGTAAAGTAGATTTGTTGACACCCGAGGAGGAAGTAGATTTAGCCAAAAGAATTAAGCAAGGTGACCAGATGGCTCTTGAACAGCTTACTAAAGCGAACTTGCGTTTCGTTGTTTCTGTTGCCAAACAATACCAAAACCAGGGATTATCCCTAAGTGACCTGATTAATGAAGGAAACTTAGGCCTTATCAAAGCGGCTCAACGTTTTGATGAAACAAGAGGATTCAAATTCATCTCTTACGCTGTTTGGTGGATTCGTCAATCTATCCTTCAAGCACTTGCAGAGCAAAGCCGTATCGTGCGTCTTCCTTTGAATAAGGTTGGTTCTTTGAACAAAATCAATCGTGCTTTCTCTGAATTAGAGCAATTATACGAAAGAGATCCTTCTGCTGAAGAATTGGCTAATGCACTAGAGATTTCTACTTCTGAAGTGGAAACTACATTGGGTGTTGCTGCTCGTCATATCTCTGTGGATGCTCCTTTTGTCGAAGGAGAAGATAATTCACTTCTTGATGTATTAGAGAACAATAAGACCCCTGAAACGGATCGTCATTTGGAGTACTCTGATTCTTTACGAAGAGAGATTGAGCGTTCTTTGAGCACTTTAAGCCCTAGACAAGCTGATGTTGTGAAGTTATATTTTGGAATTGACTTGGAACATCCCATGTCTTTAGAAGATATTGGTAATCGCTTTGATTTGACACGTGAACGTGTGAGACAAATCAAGGACAAAGCAATCAATAAACTGCGTTCCGCTTCTAAGAGCAAACTACTGAAGCATTATTTAGCTCAATAGTCGAAAAACTAATTTTAAAAAAGCTATTCCTTGTGGATAGCTTTTTTTTTTACCTATTCGCCTCTTTTCTAGCATTAAGGCTCCTAAACCTTTAGAAAGTATAACAAAAAAAGTATAACCATCGTTAGAATAGCGCACGAAATGTTGCTCTACTCATGAAGAAGTACCTATTCTTAGCCTTTTTTTTAATCACTACCCTAATAGGTTACAGTCAACCTATTTCTGAATATCTGATATTCAACGGTCGCTATGACTTTATGATGTTTGGTAGTAGCAACAATGTAAAAGGAAATTCCACCGATCAAAGCTATAATTGTTTTACAGATAATCATAGTAGTTCAACGACAAACTTCATCCTTCCTAGTTCTGCAAGTGGCATCAAACAAGCCATATTATATTGGTCTGGCTCTGGAAGTGGAGATTGGAATGTCAAGCTTTCTGGTCCAAACGGACTAAATAATTTAGACATCAATGCGGAAAAACAATTGGGTGATAATGTTATTGTTCAATCAGGTCCCCAGCCTTACTTTAGTGCCGCCTATGATTTGACGCAAGTCCTTAAAACTTATGGCAATGGCAATTATACGCTCTCTGAATTGAATGTCAACAAAAGTAGTGCCTACTGCAAACAAACCTTATACAGCGGATGGGTTGTAGTTGTCATCTATGAAGATCCCACTTTGCCTTTAAACACCGTAAAGCTCTATGATGGATTTGTTGGATTTGCGGAAAAAACAATTAATTTCGATTTGGGAGGACTGAATATTAATGAACCTGATGGTGCTAAATTGGCGTTTGTCGTTTGGGAAGGTGACAACTTATCGAATTTAGGTAACGAAGGTATGCGTGTTAACAATAACAATCTTGTTAATAGTATTAACCCATTAGGAGAATTATTTAATAGCACAAATTCATTTACGGGTCAAAAGGAAAATTTCAATATGGACATGGATGTTTTTGATATCAGCCCTTTTGTACAAGCAGGTGATACCAAACTAAACATCTCTATGACCGCTGGTAATGACGTAATATTTCTTAATATTTACGCTATTACTTTTAATAATGAGCTACCAGATGCAACCGTCAAAATCAAAAGCCATACGGGTGAATGTGATGAAGAAAGTATTACTTTTGACTACACCGTCTATAACTTTGATGCCAATGACACACTGCCCGCTGGCATTGACATTTCCTTTTATGCGAATGCACCCAATGGGGTCTTCCTCGGGACTCAAAAGCTGCCAATAGACCTTGACATCGGTGATAGCCTCAACCAAACAATCGTGCTAAATATTCCTAGCTCTTTGGGCATTAATTTCAATATATACGCAGTTGCAGATGATGGCAAAACTGAGATAGAATTAATTGAAAATAATAATATTTATGAGTATGATTATGTAGCACCAGTCTCCTACAACTTAGTGGATGACATTGGTATATGTGATGAAGACACCCTTTTTTGGGGCGGATTCAAATTCACGAAACCTCTTTCAGAGGATTTTTATTTCACTTCGGATTTTGGGTGTGACTCGACTGTCCATTTGAATTTAGTTGTTCAAAAAAATGTCTTTACTGATGTGACACATGAGATGTGTCAAAACGAAATTTATATTATGCCTTTGGGGGATACTATTACGAAACCTGGGGTTTATACGGATACACTTACAACTCAATATGGCTGTGATTCAACTGTGACAGTCGATGTAATTTTCTTAAATGATAATAATTATATTACGCTGTCAGCATTGGATATGGTTAACTTAGGCTACTCGACCCCACTGGAAATTAATGCGAATTTTATTCCAGATAGTATCCAATGGACGCCCGCAATGCATGTGGAATGTGATAGCTGCATATCTACAAATGGCACGCCATACAATGACACTTGGTTCACCGCCTATGTATATGATGAATTTGATTGTTTACTAAAAGATTCAATCGAGGTAAAAGTATTCAAAAGAGAGGAGGTCTATATCCCCAATGCCTTCTCCCCAAATGGTGATGGCATCAATGATGTATTAATCATCCAGACCGACAAAGATGTAAAAGACATTCTTAGCTTCCAAATATTTGATCGCTGGGGTTCAATGGTCTATGATGGCGAAGCTGGAACAAATGTAGATCGACATTTTTATTGGAATGGCACATATAAAGGGAAGCTTTTGGACTCTGGGGTCTATATCTATCAAGCTCAAGTCCGTTTCTATGATGATACCATCAAACTATTCAGTGGGGATGTTACCTTGGTGCGCTAGATTTGTAGACATTAGTCACCCACCAAAGCATCACCATCAAAGCCTAAAGGCAAGAGCGATCTTCCTTCTTCAATTACTATAATATCACCACGTTGCCCCTTTAAGATAATTTCCATTGGTTTTTTCTGCTTCTTTTCTGTTTCTAGAATGACTTGGCGACAAGCACCACAAGGTGAAGCGGGTTTTGTTTGAGGATACTCCTTACTTTTTACGGTAACGGCCATGCGCACAATTGCGACGTTCGGATGTAAAGAAACGGCTGCCGCCAAGGCGACACGTTCCGCACATAAGCACAAAGGATAAGACGCATTTTCAAAATTAGCTCCCGAAAGAATCACTCCATTAGCTAACTCTACAGCAGCAGCAACTTGAAAGCCCGAATAAGGCGAATACGACTTCTTTAGAGCGCTTTTGGCCTCTTTCAGCAATGTTCTTTGCTTTTTAGACAGTTTTTTTGCAGATTTGAATTGCTGGTATTTCAGGATAACCTCAGGCATAATCTGTTTATTTTCTGTAATCCGTTTACAGACTACAATTAATCAAAAAAATCAAAACAAATGCCGTTCATCATTTCCATTTAATAAAATAATGACCATATTTGCCTTTCTTATGTAACTAGTAAACGCAAATACGTAGGTTGATGTTTACATTTTTGCGAAAGTCCAATAAATTAGTGTCTAAAAATGAATAAAATATTAATCATCGGAGCAGGTCGTTCAGCCACCGCACTCATTCGTTATATGCTTGATGAAGCTAGTAAAAATGGTTGGTATGTCACTGTTGCCGATTCTAATCTAGAAGTAGCACAACAAAAAGTGGGCCCTCATCCGGCTGGAAGAGCCGTTTGGTTAAATGTTACAGATGCCGAAGCTCGCAAAGAAGTCATCGCACGGACGGACTTGGTCATTTCTTTACTTCCACCATTTTTGCACACTATGGTTGCAGAGGATTGTTTGCGACTAAGCAAGCACCTTTTGACAGCCTCTTATGTGTCTCAAGGTTTTTATAGTATGGAAGAAGAGGTTCGGGAAAAAGCACTCATCTTTATGGGTGAATTAGGACTGGATCCTGGTTTAGACCATATGTCCGCAATGGAACGCCTCAATAAGATTCGAGAAGATGGTGGAGAGATGACTGCTTTTCGCTCCTATACCGGCGGATTGGTTGCTCCAGAAAGTGACGACAATCCATGGCATTATAAGATCAGTTGGAATCCACGTAATGTTGTATTAGCTGGGCAAGGTACAGCGCAATACGTCAAAGACCATCAGTATAAATTTATTCCTTATCACCGATTGTTTTCACAATATGAAATTGTTGATATTCAGGACATGGGTCAATGGGAAGTATATGCCAATCGTGATTCTTTGCTCTACCGAAAAAGTTATGGCTTGGAAGATATTCCAGAATTAATTCGGGGTACAATTCGGCATCGAGGATTTTGTGATGCTTGGGATGCTTTAAGAAAAATCGGTTTTACAAATGCAGATTTTCCAATTCTTAATTCTGAACAATTAACCTATAATCAACTAACAGAAGCCTTTCTAGGAAATCGCAAAAGAGATGGTTCCGTCAAAGAACGTATTGCCTCTATGCTTCGTGTTTCTGTCGATTCTGAAATCATCTCAAAACTAGAATGGCTAGGTATTTTCAGTCGTAAACAAATTCATTTAGTCGATGCCACTCCTGCTAAAATTTTGGAAGAATTATTATTAGAAAAATGGCCATTAAAAAAAGGGGATAAAGACATGGTCATCATGCAACATGAGTTTGAATACAAAAAATCAAACAAGCATTATCGCTTGACTTCTACGCTTGTCATGAAAGGAGATAATGACATTATGACGGCAATGGCTAAATTGGTTGGACTACCTTTAGGCATTACCGCAAAAATGGTCATGAATGAAAAATTGACTACGCCTGGGATTAATATTCCCGTATTCAAAGAGGTCTATGAATTGGTCCTGAACGAGCTAGAAGAAATGGGTATTTCCTTTAAAGACACTCTTGTTGAAATCTAAAAAAGAAATTCTTCGTTAGACTTTTATGCTCTCCGAAAAATTTGTTCAAAGAAAGGCTCTTTCCTATCTAAAAAGAAGGTACAGACTCCGTGCACGTAGTCGTATCAAAGCTCGTATGGAAGTCACAACCTTGAAAAAGTATGGAGGCAAACGGGCTGATGGGCTCCTCACTTTTAAACATATTCTTTGGGGCAAGTACGTGGTTTCCATGGAAGCAAAATCGCAAAAAACACTCGCTGCCATTAGACCTATTCCTGTCAAAAAACTCCATCGACAAAATAGTATCAAAGCTGGATTTTATTTATTATTATTAAGTGGGTCTTTGCTAACTATCTATAAGATAAAAGATGGATTTTGGCAATTTTTAATTCCAATTTTAATATTTTCGTTTGGGAGTATTATTTATTATTGGCTTGCGCAAAACGCTGCACGTAATCAAAAAGCAGCTGTTTTCAAACAACTTGGGCAATACCCTGCTAATGAACAATGGGTCGCCGTTCCCAAAGATGTTTTAAAGGCTCTGACCGTTAAAAAGAAAAAGGCTTTTTTTGCTATTTGCAGACGCAAAGGCGTTGGACTTATTATTGTTAATTCTGTCGGCATCACTTACGCAAAAATATATCCTAGCAAATCTCGTTTTCGGAAATTTGGGAAATATTACCATTAGCCTAAAACGCCGTTCTACTTACGATAAGATATTTTTGGATATTTTTTTCACATCCAACCCACCAAAATTACCCGAGCTCATCCACAATATGTTTTGTCCTTTATTTTTCAGCTTGCGCAAAGCTTTTTCCATCTTTTTGGGATCCGTAAATACTTGTACGTTTTTACCTGCAAAGGCTTTTTCTACTTCTTCTGGCGAAAAGTATGGTAGCTTTTTCATCTCCAATGTATGTGGACTATAAAACACAAAACCATAATCTGCCGGAGACATTGTACCTTTATAATGCGGTAAGAATTTTTTATTCA
>JAUUEI010573905.1:13335-24062 GCA_032274625.1 Depressigyra globulus
TGCTAAAAGTATGTAATTCCAAACAAGCAATTAGCTTTCGTTTTGGGTAAGCAATCCGAACTGCTTTTATAGTTGCTTTTGCTTTTGAAGGAGCATGTGCAAAATCTAGAAATGCTGTTCCTGCCTTAGTGGTGAGCATTGTTTCAAGCCGTTTGGCGGCACCGGTAAAAGAACCAATTGAATCGAAAAATACTTTATCAGAAACCCCTAAAGCTTTGACAGCAAAATAAGCGGATTTTAAATTTTCAAGATTGTGTTGCCCAAAAATCGCCAATTTCACTTTGTTTCCATGACCATCTTTAATGATTGTTTTTCCTCCTTTTCCGATATTCTTGAAGCCCCGATAAGGTGTTTGCTGAATACTTTTTGCTACTTTGGGAGCAATCTCCCTTAAAACCCTATCGCGCTGATACCAAATCCATTTAGCTTTTGGAGCTAATGCTTTTAGTAATTTTTTGAATTGTAAAACATAATTTTCAAAGGTCGGAAATACATTGATGTGATCCCAAGCGATTCCCGTTGTGATGGCAATATTGGGTTTGTAAAAAAGCATTTTTGGACGCAAGTCAATCGGAGAAGCAGGATATTCATCGCCTTCAATGACCATGATTGGTGCTTCTGAAAGCCCAACCATCGTATCGAATCCTTCTAATTTTGAGCCAACTAAATAATCAAAAGAAAGTCCAGCATCTTGCAAAACGTGCATTATCATAGCGGTAGTGGAGGTTTTTCCATGGCTGCCAGTGACCACTACCCTAGTTTTATTTTTACTGTGTTCGTAGATAAATTCAGGAAAAGACAAGACCTTTAGCCCAATTTTCTTAGCTTTCAATAACTCCGGATTATCCTCCCTAGCGTGCTTTCCAAGAATGATCATATCCAATTTCTTAGAGATTCGCTTTGGAAACCAGCCCATCGTTTTCGGTAAAAGACCTTTTGCCGCAAGGCGGTCTTTTGAAGGGTTATATATTTCATCATCGGAGCCCGTGACTTGGTGTCCGTTTTGGGCCAACGCGATGGCCAAATTATGCATTACGGCACCTCCAATGGCAATTAAATGGATTTTCATCAAGTTTAATTTTTTTTTTTTTGTCCTAAAAACCTCCTAAGAGACTGCAATCTGTGACAATTTTACGAGAAAAATGTCGTGTTGGACAGATTATTTCAGAATAATTGGAATATTTTTTGCCTATTTAGGTTTGAGAGTGTAAAAAAGAATATTTTTGTGACATAATAAATTGAAATGAGCAATCGTTTAACTAACAAAACAAACAGAACATGAACAAATCAAATTTTTTAAAATTTTTCGTAGCAGCGGGATTGGCCTTCTTAATGTTAGCCGCTACTTCTTGCCATAGAGGATATGGATGCCCTAACCAAATAGAGGCTTCTGTAGTTGACTAACATGAAGCAACTGTCACAACCGACACAATTAGATAATATATTGGAAGCTATGCTCAAGGATGTTCTCATCTTCAAGCATAGCTTTCGTTGTTCTATTAGTGTTGCAGTGAAAAAACGCCTCGAAGAAGCAAATCTTGACGGAGCTTTAGACGTCTATGTTTTAGATGTCATTGAATCTCGTCCCCTTTCATTAGACTTAGCCGAAAGAACTGGAATCAGGCATGAAAGCCCACAGGTATTGCTATTCAGAGCGGGTAAATGCATTTATAGTGCATCACATTTTGATATTACCAAGCAAGCCATTCTTTCCGTTATATAGTCTCTGACACCCCTAAAGTGAATAAACTGATCACCACAAACGACCAATCACATTCTGTGCTTTCTGGTCAATTCCAAGAATCTTATCATTCCAAGTTTGGAGCTATCCAAGAGAGTCTTCATGTTTTTATTGATGCAGGTTTAAAAGATGCCCTTTTGGGAAAAGAGCAAGTTCGTGTTTTGGAAATTGGACTGGGCACGGGGCTGAATGCCCTTTTGACCTATCAGCTTGCGCAAAAAACAAATAAAAAAATTGAGCTTACTTCTTTGGAGGCTTACCCTTTGGAAGCTGAAATTTTTACCCAACTCAATTATGCTGAAATATTGGGGCTTCCACAAAAGCAATTAAGTGAGTTACATTTGTGTGACTGGGAAAAAGGGAATGAATTGTCCTCCGTCTTCTCCTTTCGGAAAATTAATACGAAACTAGAAGACTGGAATCCTGATGAAACATATGATGTAATCTTTTTTGATGCTTTTTCTCCGGAGGTACAGCCGGAACTATGGACGTCCGAAATATTTCAAAAACTTTATGATTGCCTTTTACCGCAAGGCGTTTTAGTAACTTATAGTGCTAAAGGAGCTTTGAAAAGAGCTTTGAAAGCCGCCGGTTTTACGGTCGAAAAACTGCCTGGACCTCCAGGAAAACGGGAGATGACTCGGGGCATAAAACTAATTGCGACTTGACGACTTCAGGATCGTTGACCATTCTGACCAATCAATTAAAGATAAGTAACAACTTTGGCAAAAAGATAATCAAACCAACAACCACAGCCATTATTGCCACCAATAACACCGCTGCAGCTGCTAAATCTTTTACTTTTTTAATGTCATCATCCCAGTCAGGCTGCACATGATTTGCCAATGCTTCTATACTTGTATTAAAAATTTCGGCAACGAAAACCAGCCCGATACAAAGTGTAATGATAATCCATTCCACCTTGCCTAACTCCACATACCAACCCAATGCAACTGTCCCAATGGCTGCAAATAAATGCACATAAGCATTATGCTCTTCCGAGAAAAATGTACGGATACCGGTGAGTGCAAAGCCGATACTTCTAATCCTTTCTAGTATTGAAAATCGTTTGGCCATGGCTTAAAGATAACAACCTTTTACATCTTGAATAACCAAATCGTCCAATTGGAGAATCCTATCTAATCGTATGGTTTCACCTGTTTTAAAAAAGGCATATTCTACTTTGTCTTTTGACTTCAAATCAAGAATAACATCTTCCAAGGTCAACTCCGTACCGTTTTCATCTTTGTAGCGAATGGTCACAATCTTTCTACGCATAGCTGCTATCTCGAAGTGATCGTACACTTGGCAAGGAATCCGATTATAGGGTATTGTCATAATTATTTTCTTTGTTGTTTAACTCAAAAAGCTAGTAACTTGTTCAAACATAATATTACCTTGTGATAAAATTGACTAAACCATGAAGACATCGAACCAAGCCTACCTCCTAATCGTTATGATTATGATTTCTTTTTCTTTTCAAAATTGCCAAATGAAAACCACCGAAATGAAAACCACTTCAAACATGTATAAAAATTTAGCGGAAGCACCTATAGCGGACAAAATCGACAAAGCATTAACGATTCATGAGGATACTCGAATAGACCCATATTACTGGTTGAATCAGCGAGAAGACCCAAAAGTTATTGACTACCTCAATGCGGAGAATGACTACACAACTAAAGTTCTAAAGCATACCGAGCAATTTCAAAAGAGCCTATTCGAAGAGATAAAAGGACGTATAAAGGAGACCGATATGTCTGTCCCTTATAAGAAGAATGGCTTTTGGTATTATACTCGTTTTGAAGAAGGCAAGGAATATCCTATCTATTGCCGAAAACCTAAGACACTAGAAAACAAAGAAGAAATTCTCCTAAACGTCAATGAATTGGCGAAAGGACATGATTATTATCAAGTGGGTGGCATGTCTATAAGCATGGATAACACCTTACTAGCCTATGGCGTAGATACAGTCTCACGTCGAAAATATACTTTATTCGTCAAAGATTTAAAGACTGGCAAGCTGCTATCTGATGCCATTCCCAATACAACGGGAAGGGCTGTTTGGGCAAATGATAATAAAACTTTTTTCTACACTAAAAAAGATAAGACCTTACGGGCAAACAAAATATATAGACACTTACTTGGAGCCGAAACACAAAATGATGTTGTTGTTTTTCATGAAAAGGATGAGACTTTTAGTTGCTCCATTCACAAGACTAAATCTCAAAAATACTTAGTCATAGACTCCTACTCTACCTTGTCAACAGAAGTCTCTATTCTTGAAGCAGATAATCCAACAAAAGCGTTCCAAGTATTTCAACCAAGAGAACGTGACCATGAATATGGGATTGCACATTTTGAAGATAAGTTTTATGTTATTACGAATTGGAAGGCAAAGAATTTTCGATTGATGGAATCCCCTCTTGGAAAGACTTCCAAAGAAAATTGGAAGGAAGTGATTCCACATAGATCGGATGTTCTATTATCTGATATTGATGTTTTCAAAAAATACTTGGTTTTAAGTGAGCGCAAAGATGCTACGGAACAAATTCATGTGTTGCCTGTAGGAGGAGAAGATTACTACTTAAAATTTGAGGATGCAGCCTTTTCTGCTTTTCCAAAAACCAATTTGGATTTCGATACACAAATTTTGCGCTTTGGCTATACTTCCATGACTACGCCAAATTCCACTTTTGATTTTGATATGGCTACTCAGCAAAAAACTTTGCTGAAGCAACAAGAAGTCATCGGTGATTTTGATGCGAGGCAATATGAATCCGAGCGTATTTTTGTAACGGCTCGTGATGGCCAAGCTAAAATTCCTGTTTCTATCGTTTACAAAAAAGGGTTGAAAAAAGATGGTACAGCGCCATTACTAGAATACGCTTATGGTTCTTATGGATACAGTATGGATCCGTATTTTAGCAGTGTCCGTTTGAGTCTTTTGGATAGAGGTTTTGTCTATGTCATTGCTCATATCCGAGGTGGTCAAGAATGGGGCCGACAGTGGTATGAGGATGGAAAGCTAATGAAAAAGAAAAATACTTTTACTGATTTTATAGACGTAGGCCGTTATTTAGTGGAACACAAATACACTTCTCCTGATCGTCTTTTTGCGCAAGGAGGTAGTGCTGGTGGCCTATTGATGGGCGCCGTAATAAACATGGCTCCAGACCTTTACAAAGGAGCGGTTGCACAAGTTCCTTTTGTAGACGTTGTAACTACGATGCTAGATGAATCTATTCCACTTACAACTGGAGAATATGACGAATGGGGCAATCCAAATGAAAAGGATGCCTACTTCTATATCAAATCTTATTCGCCTTATGATAATATTGAGGCGAAAAATTATCCTGCGCTATTGGTCACTACTGGGCTACATGATTCTCAAGTTCAATATTGGGAACCCGCTAAGTGGGTGGCTAAATTGAGGGCAACTAAAACAGATAACAATCCACTTTTACTCCATACCAACATGGAGACAGGGCACTCTGGCGCTTCTGGCCGTTTTGAGCATTTGAAAGAAGTGGCATTGGTTTATGCTTTCCTTTTTGACCTCGTTGGAATAAAGCAATAAAAAATATGACGACTAAGCACATCATTGGTTTAATGTCTGGTAGTTCATTGGATGGATTAGATATTGCATTATGCCGTTTTCGATATACAGACAAGCCTAGCATTGGTCATATTAAATGGGATATTCTTCAATCGACTACTATTCCTTATACCGACGAATGGCAGGAACGCTTACGCAAAGCGCCTTTTCTGTCTGCTGCTGAATTATTAGAAACAGATGCTGCTCTTGGGCAGTTATTTGGGGAGATGGTTGCCAATTTTATTCTTAATATTAAAGTCAAAATAGATTTAATTGTTTCTCATGGACATACTGTTTTTCATTTTCCTAAAAAGGGATTCACAACACAAATAGGGGAAGGCAATCACCTTTCGGAAAAATGTGGCTTACCGGTATTGTATAATGTTAGAATGGCAGATATTGCTCAAGGTGGACAAGGCGCCCCACTAGCCCCAGTAGTCGACGAATGGTTATTTCCAGACTACAATATCTTTTTAAACCTTGGGGGCATTGCTAATATTAGTTGCCAAACAAAAAAAGGTTTCATCGGCTATGATGTATATGTAGCCAACCAAGCCCTTAATGCTTTAGTACAGGAATTAGGTTTAGACTTTGATAAAGGTGGACAATTGGCTGCTCAAGGCACTATCAATTCCAGCTTGCGCAAAGAACTAAAGGGCCTTGACTTTCTACAACTACCCCACCCTAAGTCTCTTGATAATCAATGGGTTGCCAATAACATCACAAAACCAACTTTGGACTTTAAGGATAGTATTAAGAATAAATTGGCCACAATGGTGGAAGTAATTGCCGAAGAAATTGGGCACGCTATAAATGAATTAATTCCAAGTACGAACTCCAAGAAAAACACTTTACTGGTAACCGGAGGCGGTGCACATAATGAATATTTAATAGAAAGAATCAGTCATTACTGCTCCTCAAATATCGAAATAGTCATTCCCACAAATGCTATTATCAATAATAAGGAGTCCTTGCTAATGGCGTTAATGGGTCTGCTACAGCTTCATAATATACCCAATAGCAATCCATTGGTTACTGGCGCTAACCGAAATAGTGTCGGAGGGGTTTTGGTTTTTCCGCAAGGTCATTAGCGCAAAACAATATAGGATAATTGTTTTTCCCCGAAAGGTGGTTGAATGATATAGTGGCAGTTTCGGGATGAAATCACCTTCCTCATAAATTGGTTAATCAAAATAGAAAATGGGCTGTCTACTTAGACAGCCCATTTTAATATCTACAAAAGGCCAATAAATTTGGCTACTATCGAAGCAAGGTCACATCCCCCGAATAAAACTTAATATCGCCATTCTGCAAGAGTACATAGAATTTATAAACATAAACTCCAGCATTCACATCCTTATTCCGATATACTCCATTCCATCCTTCACCATTTTCGACCTCAGGTAAGAAATAAACTTCTGTTCCCCATCTATCATAGATAGACAAATCATAAATACGTTCAACTCCTTGTCCAGAGAAAATCGTAAAGAAGTCATTATGACCATCATTATTTGGAGAGAAGGAATTTGGAGGATAGACATTTGGTGTATCATCCACAAATATGTTTACAGCATCATTAGCTTTACAACCATTATCATCTATGATAGTAGCTCTAAGAACAACTGAACGCTGTGGCACAAACTGTTGGGTAAAGCACAAAGGATCCAATACACATTCTATATCAAATGTATCATTCCAAACAAAGCTTTGCAATGCACTTGGATTATCTACTACTCCTGTTACGGTAACTTCATCACCCATTTTCACTATCTGATCTGGGCCTAAGTCAAGATTTAAAGCATCAGGTTCTTCAACAGTTACTTGTAACTCCAAGTGACAACCATTAGCATCTTCGACGCCTAAAGCGTATGTGCCAGGTGCTAGAGGTGCATAAATTTCGTTAGTACCAAAGTCGCTTCCATTCAAACTATACAAGTATGGTGGAACACCGCCCTCTACTCCTTTAATTAAAATAGAACCATCTGAGAAACCATTACATCTGACAGCAGAAGCATCATATCTAATTTCTGATGGAATATCACCAATAACATTAATTGTAACTTCGGAGGTAGATGCACATCCATTACCAAGATCCGTAATTGTTACTTCATAAGTATCTGGACCTTGAACTAATGGTTCACGAGTTGTTCCATCACTTAATATTGCGCCACCACCAAGTGCCGCCCAATCATAAGAAAGTGTTTTGGTTGTGTCGGTATTCACACCTAGACGACCTGAATCTATCAAACAAGTAACATCAAATGTACTAAAGGCACTAGCTACTGGAGGGTTTGTATCACTTAAAACTTCAAAATCAGATTCTGCGATACAACCATTATCACTTTCCATGTATACATGGTAGATTCCAGGTTCGTCAATACTCACAATGGTCACTTCTTCAGCATCAAGATTTTGTCCACTCCATTTAATGGTCTCAATTGGCTGAGTAGAAGTTAATTCAACATCTACCGAAGTCGAGATGCAATTAATAATTCCTTGAATTGTCAAACCAATGATAGGAACTTCGGAATCAACTGGGACAGCCATTTCGACGGAAGTCAAACATCCATTACTAGGATCAAGTCCAACAACTGTGTACAAACCTGCTCCTGTAACCGTTACGGCATTCTCATTTCCAATCACCACACCGTTTGAATTGTACCAAGTATATTGTGTAGAGCCAGCATTTTCATTTCCGTATAAGGTTGCTGTCTGATTCACACAATCAATCGTATCAGTTGTATATGGTAAAACATCTGGCTTTGTTGTATCTGCAGTAACTAAAACATCTACTTCTGAAAAACATCCATTTTGAGCGTAAGCCTTTAATGAATAGGTACCCCCAACTTCAACTTCCGGATTCTGTTCACTAATCTTAGAACCACTAGGTGTATTCCATTCAAAGGTCACGTCATCAGATGTCGATGATGCGGTCAAGGTTGTAGTTGGATTATAACAATTAATATCACCTCCTGTTCCCATTAATCCTTTCGGAGAAATCGTATCATAAGGTAATTCTAATACTACATCTGAGAAACAACCATTATTATTATTAACGACATGAAGAAGGTATTCCCCTCCCTCTGTCAGTCCTGAAGGAGACTCTTGAGTGGATGTCCCTGCTCCATTTGGATATGTCCATTGGTACGTATTCTCCGAAAATCCTGTCACGATATTGAAGGATCCCTCTGGTTGCACACATGTTATAGGTGTAGCATTATAAAAGACTTGTGGAGCCATCGTGTCAATCCCAAGAGAGACTTGTTTGGTAGCAATACAACCTGTTTCTAGGTCAATTACCGTAAAGATATAATCTCCAGGTGTATTATCCGCCGTTGAGGATTCTTTAGGGCTATCATCCTTCGCAAATTTCACAGTATCAGTCTTTATTCCATTTGGATTTGTCCAAAACATTGCTGTGGCATGCGTAATATTTGTAGAGCCATCGAAGACTGCATACTTCACGGTATCCACACACAATACAGCAGGTGCAGACATTACTGCATCTATGTTAGGTACATCTGATGAACTTTGAACAATTGCCTCCATTGACGCAATACATCCCTCTTCCGTTTCCGCAAAATAAGTATAAGTTCCTTCAGATCCTGCTAAGACAGTTGCATCTGTTCCTATATTCGTACCATTTTCATCTTGCCAAGAACTAAGAATTGTTCCTCCATTAGATGCTGTGGCCACACCTGTTAAAGTATCAGGCACGCCAGAACAAGTTATCATACCTCCATTTGCCATGTCAATATTTGTAATCGTAACACTATTAAAAGTAAAGGTCACTTCATCTGTTGCTGCTTCGCACAAACCTGCTGGATCATCTGTAGTTAACACTAATGTAACAGAGCCACTGGCTATTTCACTTGCTGTAGGTGTATAACTTGTTATTAATCCTGTAGGTGGACTAAAGACTCCAGCGCCTCCACCCCAAGATGCTGAGGTTGCACTTCCGCTAAAGCTTCCTTCTAGTGTTATAACCGGATTATCTGCACAAAGCGCACCATCCTCCCCTGCATCTGCTATTGCTGGGTCAGGACAATTACAATCTTTAACATCAATAAGTACTTCATCTGAATTTTCACATCCATTACCATCAACGTAAGTATAAGTAAATGTATAAGTTCCCACACTTACTGATGAAGGATCAAATGTAGTAACCGGTAAATCGTTGCCATCTGTAAATACTCCGCCAACTGGTGTACCCTCCAAAGTTATCGCTGCGTCAGTAATACATAACGCTTGATTTGAACCTGCATCTACTACTGGTAACTCATTTATCTTAATCTCTACTTCCGCGCTAGCTGCCTCACAAGGGCCATTGCCATCGGGGTCTTCACTCGTTAAGGTCAAGATGACAGTGCTTCCTGTTTCTGATGCTAACGGCATATATGTTGTTGTCAAACTTGTTGGCTCTGCTATCGTGCCCAATCCTCCACTCCAGGTGCCGCCATCCGCATTCGTTATCACTCCACTCAAGCCTATTACTAAGTTTTCTGATTCACAGACCGGTGCTATTTCTTCTATGCTCACCGTCACTGGATTTTGGCAATCAGAATTACATACTGTTACCGTGATGCTTGAGGTGGCTGTATTTGTACATCCTGTAGCAGGGTCCGTATAGGTATAGGTAATTTCATGAGTCCCTACTCCCGCTGTCGATGGATTAAATTCCGTAATATCTGTACCAGCCAAACTGTATGTTCCTCCAATGGGTTCGCCTCCATTCAACTGAAGAGCATCGGCATCATCACAGATATCAGCATATGCACCTATAGTAACCTCTGGCAAACTATTTATCGTTAATACGACAGTGCTTGTCACAACTGAACATGGGCCAGTACCATCGGGGTCTTCACTTGTCAACGTCAACGTAACGTCTCCTACCTCTCCTGCTCCTGGCGTGTAGGTTGTATTCAAATTATTCGCATCTCCTATTATTCCTGTGCCACCACTCCAGGTGCCACTTGTAACTCCTGTTATAACGCCTGTTAGGTCAAATTCTAAATCTTCACTAATACAACCTGCTTGTGGCTCGCCAGCATCTACTGTCACTGTCGTTCCACATCCACAATCTTGTACTTCTATCGTTGTTATCGAAGTGTTTTCACAACCTGTCTGTGGGTCTGTATAGGTATAGAGAATATCAAACATCCCTGCTTGGGTCGGAGCAAAAGTTGTAACCTCATCTCCATTTAGTGTAAACACTCCGCCTACTGGCATGCCCTCCAAAGTTATCGCTTCATCGTCCAAACACATTTTATTGTCATTGTTATCGCCATACGTTCCTGCATCTACTACTGGCAACTCATTTATCTTAATCTCTACTTCCGCGCTAGCTGCCTCACAAGGGCCATTGCCATCGGGGTCTTCACTCGTTAA
>JAUUEI010573906.1:0-11074 GCA_032274625.1 Depressigyra globulus
ACTGCGAAAGAAAACAAATTATGTCAGGAAGCCCTTTCTGTCACAGCCATCTGTGATAAAAAGTCTGGCTGCCTTACATTATAAACAGTTTGTAACAATACCCACTGATAAAGCCTCTAAGAACATAAAAGTCATATGTAAGCACCATTACATCAATTGTCTCCTAAACGAAATTAGGATTGACAAAAATTCAACTAGTCCTACATATAAGGCCAGTATGTCTGGAGATGAAATATGTAAAAACCATGCATCTGGTCTTCGCAAGTTTTGCTTGAATCTAAACTCAGAGGATATGTCCATTCCTCTTCTTTACTGGATTCCAAAACTTCGTAAGAATCCGTACAAGGAGAGATATATGGGTCCAGCAAATGTACACCAAATCCTTGCCTCAAAACCTAACAATTATCCTTACTACTATCAAGGATGGTCTTTCTATTTGTTGCCAAACAGTCTTCGAGACAAGTGGCATTATTAATCACATGTGGATTCTCAAGAACTCAAAAGATTTACTTGAAATAATTCAGTCTGTATCCAGATCAACGTTCACCAGTGTTAAAACCTTTTAACCTTATATACAACGATCCCCCACAACAAATTAAATGAAAAACTCCATTCCTTAATCAAGGGGGCATTTGTTACCATAAAGGGTGAACAGAGGTAAAATACATAACTATATTTAACGGATCTGGGCAATTTGCTAAGACTGAGAGTGAATCAAGACAAAAGTATACTGAGACAGACATACGAGTTATGCTGGACTTCCTCATTGTTAACATATATATCAAATTGGGGGATATGGCATATACACAAGAAGTATGTACCCCATGGGCAACAACTGTGCCTCATTACTCGTTGATTTGTTTTTCTATGCATATTTTTTCTAACTAATCTGACTAAATCAAAACAAAGGAATCTGGCTAAAATGTTTAATTGCACTTTTAGATACATTTGTGATCTTATTACATTCCACAATAATAAGATCACGGATTACCTTTCATTGATTTACCCACCAGAGTTAGAAATAAAAGAAACAACAGTGTAATACATCTGTTTTATACCTTGATCTGTTCATAGAGATTCAGATTGACGCTGGCGTTCATACAAAGCTCTATGATAAAAAGGATGACTTCAACTTTTCAATAGTCAATTTTCCCCTCATGCCGTGCAACATTCCTTCTTCTCCGGCTTTTGGTGTCTATATTTCGCAATTTCTCAGATACCTTAGGGCATGTAGATTTTAAACTATGACATATCATTCTGGTAGAGAAGTTGTTTGATCAAGGTTATAACATGCATGGCTATTACACGATATGACACATTACTGACCAAGATGATGTCTCACGCATTACCCTATTCTGACCGTGTGCATTCATCTTCATCTTTTTGGTGAATTGCTTGTACATATCAACTTTTGAATAAAAATGGACTTGACAGCTACATGCTGTGCTCATGACGAGTGACACTGGTGGGGCAGGATATGGCCACCGGTGTTGCAGGATATGCTCACCATTCGTGAACACCTGATATGATTACTGTTTAGGCAGAGATTCATAAGTGCATGCTATCAGAGCTATATGTATCTGCTGAGCTCTGTCATGTGCAAATGTACAAACTCCCGTGGCAGTCCTAAAAGCGATGCTGTAGGGATGAAATATATTTTGCATTATCGTGGAGTGGCAGTCCTTCCGTGGTCGAGGTACTTGGTGGTAGTTCATGGAGACAACCACGACCTTGCCAAAATGACCTTCTGACTCTGCCTCATGCAGAGATATGGCTTTGATTACCATAACGGGTTTGTCATGCCGATTAGCAGTGAGACATTGGCTGTGCTATTAAGGGAGCAGATACGATAACGCGGTGTGTCTGTGGCCCCAGTAAATGAGAAAAATGTATTTGTAAATCACATTTAAAATTTATGTGTTAAAGATAAATGTTCCAAGTTTTTAATGTTTTCCAGATTTCAGTACTACTAATTATAAAAGTCATAACTTTGATGTCAAAAAGATAGTCCAAGAGCCGAATTTTAATGAAAATCCATGTTTAGCCTAAACAGAGCTGATCAAAGCGTCAGTAACATACCAGCGCACTCGTGTTTTAGTCTCCATTTTTGAAACACGAGACAATATTATGAAAATCTATCAACTGTTTAAAAATTAGGAATGAACACGCATGTATTCATATTGAAAATGGAAAACAAAATGGAAATTTTCGTCAAGTTTTCGACAACAAACAGACAAATCGGTCAAATCGGCTACACCATGTTTATAAGTATGTCATCTATAAATAGGTAATACATGTATTTAAAAGTGCGTTTATGTCTATTTCCAAGAGCTGATTTTATAATCTAATAAAGTCTTTGAAAATATATATTTAATAATAATATATTCCATGTGTATGATAAAATGGATGTCTTTAACTTTCCGATAGTAAATTTCCTCTTTATATCGAGCAGCATTACTGCTGCTTTAGCTTTTTGGTGTCCTCATATCGCAATTCCCGAGATACTTTAGAGATATTCGTAATATGCCGATGTTAAACAATGACATATCATTATAATAGAGAAGTTGTTAGATCAAGGTTATCATTAATCATTAAACCCAGTTGCAATTTATAAAATTGCTGGATACTATGCAAATTGTTACATTTGTTTCGGACCGAGTGTTTGACAGAACACGCATCAACTACAGTGTTATTTGCACTTGTATTTTTTTACAAGTCGCGGTAGCCTAGTGTTTGAGACGCTGATCTATCAAATGCCAAGCGAATTGATGCTATAGGTTCGAATCCTATCAATTGATACTTTCCGGGTTTTTTAATTTTTTATTATAACATCCAAGAACTCCTGAAAGCCTTCAACATGTTTTATGGTAGACATTCTGATGCTATTAGACGATACGGCGCATCACTGACAAAAACTATTTCTGATGCAATAGCTTATTTTGACCGTGTACGTGCTTTGTCATATTTTTGCTGAAAGTTTTGTACATATAAACATTTTTAAAATAAATGTACTTGACAGCGTAGGCTATGCTCACGGTGGGTGCCACCGGTGGTGCAGGATATGCTCACTTTCGTGAACACCTGATTCCATCACTGTTTAGGCAGCTATTCGTGAGTGCATGCTAGTACAGCTGTATGTATCTGCTGAACGCTGTCATGTGCAAATTTACAAAATCCGGTGGGAGTCGCAGTTCTCCTAAAAGTGATGCAGTAAGGATGAAATATCTTTTACACGATCGTCTTGGAGTGACAGTCCTCCCGTGGACGAGGCACTTGATGGTAGTTCATGGAGACAATCACGATCTTGCCAAAATTCCATTTCAACTTTGCCTTGTGCGGACATACGGTATTGATTGCGCAAATGGGTTTGTTGTTTACATTTGTAAAGTATAACAGTTAAAGGGGTGATCATCTAAAATATATTACATCCTTTCTGCACCGAATAATAGTCCACCAGCAGAAACATCGCGGTTCAGTGAATATAATTTTAAAACCCCAAAGTGTCAATTGACAGGATTCCAAACTACAGCATCGATTCGCTTGACATTTTAATAATGTCATAATTCTCGAAAGATTAGGTGAGTTTCCCATTTTGGATTCCAGACGTCATGTTAAATATTCCATTTGACACTGTATTGGAAATCATTATGAACATGTTAAATTTCATTTATGCCAAGGTCTTCACATATCTGCTGCTCTATATGTCAATAACTTGCCTGTATCACACAGACGTCCTGTAGAACCTAGTTTACAGTCGCATATAAAGGTGCCGTCGTCTTGTGGTATACACGACTTGGAGAATCTTTTATTACAAGGCATCTTTAAACAGGGATCTGAAAAGAGAATTACACAGATATAACAAACAGATCTTAAATGTCATTAGTAAAATGAATACGAGATCAGCTTTGGTAGCACAGTGACGTCATCAGGTTTAACTAAGGCTGGTGGGCAAAGGGTTTGTATATTGGGATTGGATGCATCCCAAAGGTGTAAGTCCATAAAGCATCAGTCACACTTTCAGGATTTTTACTGACGTCCTTGAAAGGACCATTCCCGATTAAAATTTGTTAAAAGTCTGATCAAGTTCCTGTAATTCGTGGCCGGAAAATTCAAATGTTATTCAAATTTGTAAAAATAAATCATTTATTTAATCACAAGAATCAGATATTGTTCAGGAAGAGTACTGATTCAGCCGTTTCCAGCTGGATTCGTCCCCATTATCCCATTCTCAATCCAATTCTGATCCGATTTGTATCTTTCGCATGGTAAAAAAAACCCTACCGAATCTGATCCGACAGAGTCCCAATTCTCCCGAATACGTTCCGACAGAGATCAGAGAGTGACCCGACAGATCTGGACGCAATGTGGACTCAATCGGCAAGAAACAGCAATGAAAAATTTCTCCAGATCAGGCCCGTTCATCATGACAGCGTCCTGATCCATAGGACATCATCCAGATACTGTCCATACAACACAGGACATGGTATGATTTTGATCCAATACAGTAGAATCGGTCACAGCATAGTCACGTTTGTAATCCGACTAAACAAAATCGGCTGAGTTTCCGGAATGTTACGGGACACACCTAACTGTTGGCACTGCTTGGCTGACCTGTCTGGACCATTCCCGATCCGTAGGACATTCAAGATTATTAAGGATAGCAATCAGACTTTTTCACTGTTCATGTAGTAGCGTTGTCTGATTTCAAACGGAAGCCATAATCGGCATTGTGTGAACATCGCATAATCCAACTTCTCTCTCACTAACCGCAAACAACTATCCATTAACACATTTCCTGGGCAGACTATTCATAAGGTGTATGCGTGAATTCAGGACAGCATACTAGAATTTTTACTAGAATGTTGCCTGTTAAATATCGACTGATCTAAATATTCGTATGGTGAAATAGCTTGTTAACAAAATATTTACGGACAATTTAAAATGTTCAGGATTGAAACCTATATTCAAATATAACATTTTAAATAATTACAGGTTTTTGGCCCTTAAAAACTTATCTTAAAAGTCCTTAAAGAGGCAGTCTTGGGTTAGTTGCCATTTTAACCAGTTTTGGTAAATAAAACATTTTTTTTAATTATCAGAACTACAATTTAATTACATACTTTTGTTCAGAGTATCATTATCTATAAATCCAATATGTGTTTGGTCACCCACGTGTTGGTAGTAGCTCGATATTGCCAAAACTGGTTAAAAAGGCAATACACTCCGGTCTGCCCCTTTAAGAAACATATCCTTTTTCAAATATCAAATGCGTTTATTGTCAAACTGGTGTTTTCAAAACCTGATAAATAGACGTGAAACAAAAATGTTACACGCATTTTACAAATACTAGCACTAAAGCACATTATGCTTTAAATGGCATATGTGGGATTTTGAATGACACCCCATCCCAAATTTTACTTAACATTGTTAGTTAGTTAGAATGCTCTACATCTCAAACAATGGTCTCTAATAAAACAAAGTCCATTCATGTTACTTTACATACATACCTGGATAATATGTTTCAAATTGAAGACACTGTTCAATCTTCATTCTAATGGAAAGAAAACATAACTATATAACACATAGGTTTATCATTAATCATTAAATCTAGTGTGACTATCTAAAACTGGCAATAGACTCTATATTAAAGTTTTGAAACATAAAGCATTAAGTTTAAACATAAATTCAGGATTCTCAATTATTTAAACTTTTGTTTCCCTATTCAAAGCAAATTAATCATTAAATGCACAATTATTGTATTCAAGAATTCATAATCTCAAACATTATGGTGATCAGAAAAAAGAATAGGATACTGAGCTATTCATGTGTTACTAAAACAAAAAGCAATTTTAATGTTTACAAAACCTGACAAAATAATGTGTTTAATCCCTTTAAACAGATCATTCGATTGATTACCATTGGCCTATCATTTTCCAGGCCATAAATATCATACCGTAGATTATATTATAAACTTTAACATATCTGCATGTTAAACTAAAATAACCTGAAGTGGTTTATTTAGTAGATGTTTATGTTATTTTTATAAGAAACATACTGTGTATCATCTGTAGCTTCAAAACAGATCGTCTGATTACCACCAGTACTGGCCAACAAGGAAATGTCAGACTTAAACACATCCTTTCCTGATTCCTGAAGTTGTTGTACCTTTCCAGCGGTGACACCATTTAGAGTGGACGTTTTAATGATAATTTTAATTTGTCTGAAAAAATAGAACACGTTGGCAGTGTTTCCGTTTCAGTAAGAATTAAAATATATATCAAACTGAAAGTCGAAACAAAATACACCATGTGTAGTCTGACCACGGATGCTTTACTCATCCCACGTATGTGATCCAGTGTCATGCCAACATTATCAATCCTCGAATTAGTTAAACATGCTAAACACGTGAGATATGGTTTCTTCTAGACATCAATATGTATTTTTCAAGAAAACAATCATCTATGTTACACAATAATATTTAGTAAATTTAGAATATTAAACACGACATACATGCCTTCAATAATTGTAAGCGAGATTACAACCTCAAATATATTATCATCATTAAGGATTTTTCACGACATACTTAACACATTTTAATTACAGTTATATAAGCGTCGAATGAATGGTTACATTGAGAAGAAAACAATGGTATAAATGATAACTCTCTACTCTGGCAGGAATAATTACAGGGTGTACAATGTAAATGTCATATATTCAATAAATGACCACACCAACCTATGTTCATTAGCTGCATAAACTGGAAAGGTGCACGTAACATCAACCTGACACCTAATGGAGTTGTTCGCAGGAAAGAATGCAAAGTAAGGTCCTTGCTGAAAAATACAAACGTTAGATCCAAATAGTCTTCAAATGTATCCTATACTTTAAATTATTCACAGATAAAAATATGTAGCTTATATTGTTTTGATATATATTGGTACCTGTGACGATTCTATATTAAAGGTGCAACATAATATTTAGAAATGGCATATCATATATTTATTATCTATATGGTTCAAGATATACAGGGAAATATGCACAGTATGATACACATGTGTCATAATGATTCTACCTGCATCTGTCTAGAACCATAATGACATCATTTCTAATGAAAGACGTCAAGGCTTTCCATTGTTGTGCCATGTTATTCATTTAAGTGTGATATGAGTAGTTGTCAAACCAAGGGTTTTGGCGCAGTGGATTAACATGAGAAAGGTGTCACCCCCTCAACGTCACCCCCCTCCCCCAACTGGGGATGGTGACGTCACAGCCCAGAATAATTTTGATTGGCTTATCAGTGGTAATTTGTTAAAACTGAAAATCCCATAGCCTAGCATAACCAGAAAGTTTGATCATATACGATATTAACAAACAAGTAAACCAACAGTAAAGTCAATCCCAGAAACATTACATACTTTGTTAATTCGACCACAGTTTTACTATTTCTCAAGAGCAGCTATGGCCAAATTAAAACTATCTTGAAGTAAGCCCTCATTGACCGAGGTGTACTCTAATGGTACATTGCCATTAACGTAAATATGACAAGACGAAAAAGCCAGACCAACAATACGACTGAACACAACTTTAGAGAGAAATGTCAGACAGCGTTGAAATGTGAAGATCTTGATGAAACTATGAGGGAATCCATCAAAAAGATTTTTACATCCTTCACTGAATGCCAAAGACAGGGCAGCAACTGGACTATGGACAAAGTTCTCAATGTAACAATCAACAAGGCACGTTATCGACCGCTCGGGGGATCCAATTACATCCCTCTCCCCATCAAGTTGAGGTCCAAGCATGCCATCATCAAAAAAGAACAAAGATCAGGAATGCTTCATATGGTCTGTCCTGGCGGCACTGCACCCAGTCAAAAGAGAAGCAGAGCGGTTGACTAAGTATACCCTAAAAGTCCGTGAATTAAATTTTACAGGGATCACGTTCCCAGTCACACTGGCAGATATACCTCGTTTTGAAATATCCAACAATGTGTTGGGATATGGAAAGGGGAATGTGTTTCCCATCCATGTGTTCAAGCATTCATTTGGTCGGCACGTGGACCTGTCAATGATTGCTGGGGTCACATTATTGTTGGATCAAGGATTTGAATCGACTACTGTTTCATCAGAAGACTAACAAAATAAGATATCATTACTGTCCATATTGACTTTATGGATTTACAAACGAGAGACTGATTCAATATCATATACCTTATTGTCAGACACATTGTCCCCAATAGGTACAACTTCTTAAAGAAAACAGATTTCAAGAAACAACTCAAAGTTCCATACATTATTTATGATGACTTTGATGATGATTGTTTACAAGTTCCATTTTTAAGATGCGAGAAACATCATCTTCTTCCTTCACTGAGAAAACTACCAGCCATGTTCCTTACGGGAAGCGATTGGCAAACCTTCAAAACGGCTACTCATTGTCACATTTGGAAAACAGATTTGGAAGATGATCATGTGAAAGATCACTGTCACGTGACTGGACAATTCCGAGGAGCAGTTCACAATGGATGCAATATCAACTATAAGTTCATTGGGCGGATCCCAGTTGCATTCCATAACCTGGCAAGCTAAGATAGTCACAGCATAATGCAGATTATATGAAAAGAGCAAAATAAATATCTGAACTGTATATCAAACAACATGGAGAAATACATCTCATTTTCCCTTGGATGTATGGACTTCATTGACTCCTTCCAGTTTATGAACAAGGAGGGAACTTCAAAATTCTATCACATGTTTCAATATTTTAGTCACAACAAACTTTCATTACTGCTTCGAAAACAGGTGTACCCTTATAATCATTTTAATTCAGAAGAAAAATTCACTGAGACTCGACTTCCTCCAAAAGAAGTTTTTTGCAGTTTCCCGACTGGTGAAAATATCACAGATAAGCACTACCAACAAACCCAAATCATGTGGAAGGAATTCAGCATAACAAATCTTGGGGAATACCACAATTTATATGTCGTCACTGATGTTCTTGCTATAGCTGATGTGTTTGAACATTTTCGAGACATCTGTCTCAAGTACTATGACTTAGACACTGCACACTTCTACACTTCACCTGGCTTGGCTTGGCAAACAGCTCTAAAGATGTGAGGTGTACGTCTGGAGCTGTTGACAGACATTGATCAAAATATGTTCATTGAAAACGGATTAAGATGTGGTATATCCATGATCACGCATCGCTATGACAAAGCTAACTATACTCATCTTCCAAAGTTCAACCCAGAACAATCAGAGAGCCACATAATCTATTTCGATGCAAATAATATTTATGGCTGGGCTATGTCACAACCTCTGCCTATTCGTAGATTTCACTGGCTTAGTGAGGCAGATATTGAACAGTTGGACATTACCCATGTAAATGACGCATCAGAAGGATACTTCATCTCGACTACCCCCACGAGCTACACGATCGGCACAGTGCCTAGCCATTGGCCTCAGAGAAACTCAAGTTCACAGAAGAGATGTTATCACCATATGTCAAACAGCTGTTAGATGAAAGGAACCTCCATTGAAAAGTTCATACCTAATCTGTAGTCAAAAGAAAAATATGTGGTGCACTACCGCAATGTAAAATTCTATCTTTCTCTCGGCATGAAGGTTACTACGATTCACAGAGTGATGGCTTTTGAACGACAACCCTGGTTAAAAGCATACATTGAGTACAACACAGAAAAAGGGAGGTTGCCAAAACTGACTTTGAAAATGATTTTTTTAAACTCATGAATAATTCTGTCTTTGGGAAAACCATGGAAAATTTAAGGAAGATGGTGGGTGTCACGCTGGTCAACAACAAGAAGAGAGCATGCAAACTGGTGGCTAAGCCCAACTTACATCCTTTCAGGATTGTTAGTGATGACCTGGTAGCTGTCCATCTGTTAAAACATAGACTGTATCTGAACAAACTGATCTATGTCGGCTTCACTATTCTAGACGTGTCCAAAATACTGATGTATGATTTTCATTATAATTGTTCACAGACACAGATTCACTGTGTTACAACATAGAACCAAATGACATCTATCAAGACATGATGGAAAACCACCACCTGTTTGACACCTCTGAGTATGATATTAGCCATCACTGTATGAAAGTCTTAAGCAAAATGAAAGATGAAATGCATGGTGTTTCCATCCAGGAGTGTGTTGGCCTTAAATCCAAGATGCACTCTCTCAACCTGTCCTGCATGACCCAAATCAAGAGTTACGGTCACCAGCTGTACAATATTGACTTAACAAACTAGGGGTATCCCCTTTTGATGATAAAAGGTATCTCTTGGACGACGGGATGACCAATATGCTGTGCAGTAAAAACTATAAATAGATTGATGTATGAACAATCAGCCATTTGCAAAGAAGAGTTCGTCAAGCTGTCAACATCATGAATCAGTGTCAATATTTTCCTAAAACTGTAAATATCATAAATAGGAGGGCATGTCCCATGTGTGCAAATACTTATTCCAAACCATGGAACATGGTACACCATTAGGAAAAGGAACATAATTCATCACAGCCGATGATTCTGGTTCTGGGTCAGGCTCAGGCTCAGGCTTAGGCTCAGGCTCCAGCTTTGATTCTGACTCCAGCTCCAGTTTTGGCCCCTGCTCTAGCTCTGGTTCTGGCTCCTGCACTGGCTCCGGCTCCAGCTCCTGCTCTGGTTCTGGCTCCTGCACTGGCTCCTGCTCTGGCTCCGGCCCTGGCTCTGGCTCCTGCACTGGCTCCTGCTCTCGCTCCAGCTCTGGCTCCGGCTCTGGCTCCTGCACTGGCTCCGGCTCCTGCTCTGGCTCCTGCACTGGCTCCTGCTCTGGCTCCGGCCCTGGCTCTGGCTCCTGCACTGGCTCCTGCTCTCGCTCCTGCTCTGGCTCCGGCTCTGGCTCCTGCACTGGCTCCGGCTCCTGCTCTGGCTCCTGCACTGGCTCCTGCTCTGGCTCCGGCCCTGGCTCTGGCTCCTGCACTGGCTCCTGCTCTCGCTCCTGCTCTGGCTCCGGCTCTGGCTCCTGCACTGGCTCCGGCTCCTGCTCTGGCTCCTGCACTGGCTCCTGCTCTGGCTCC
>JAUUEI010574128.1:0-11073 GCA_032274625.1 Depressigyra globulus
CAGTAGTAGTAGTTGTAGTAGTTGTTGTAGTAGTAGTAGTAGTAGTAGTTGTAGTAGTAGTAGTAGTAGTAGTAGTAGTTGTAGTAGTAGTTGTTGTAGTAGCAGTAGTAGTAGTAGTAGTAGTAGTAGTAGTAGTAGCAGTAGTAGTAGTTGTAGTAGTTGTTGTAGTAGTAGTAGTAGTAGTAGTTGTAGTAGTAGTAGTAGTAGTAGTAGTAATAGTTGTAGTAGTAGTAGCAGTAGTAGTATCTGTAGTGATGGCAGTAGTTCTTTTCTATTGGTAAGTTAAATAAATATACAATAGCACTTTAAATGTTCTTTGCAACCAACAGCTCAACAAAAGAAAGCAGTAAAACATCATTAGGAGATCTTTTGTTCTTCCTAGTTAATTTGATAGGGGATTCGGGCATTTTAATTCTTAATATTGTTGAAAAAAATCAGACTTCTCTCTGCTGATTAGGTGATTATCTGACGGCCAGGAAAGACTGGAACCTATGAAAGGAGAACGTTAGAAAGCCAGGCCCTCGGGATAGGATTTCGCTCACGTCCGCGTTCGTTAATTTTGTCCCGGTGTCACTTTTAACACTACCGGGTCAGACAATATGCTCAGCGCCGCAGGTGACCAAATTCTGTGTTTCGTTATTTTCTGAAAAACCATAAGCGGTGAGCTGTCAGACAATTACTGCGTTTTATGCGGGTTTCCTTTGTAGTTCTCGATATGATCGTGCGGTTGGATTTCTTGGTTGGAGATCTCAGTTGGAAACTTTCTGTTTTTTCTTCTCTTTTTATACAGTTTCGTTTCGGTTAATTTGAGAAGAATATAAACGTCTCTATAACACCATGAGTTAAAACTTGACGAGGCGCCAAAGTGCCACGGGCAGACGTGTATGATTTACCAAGAAATCGGAAATGAATTATTGTTATAGAAATTAATGTATGTAATACAGCTAGCAATTTGTTCCAATTTTTTCTTTCAATTAGCATTGCAGCAAAATATAGTTATGTTGGCTTTTATTGTTGTGTGGTATCAAAAATAAATCACTACAGATCTTAATGTATACATGCATTCAGAAAGAAACTATTAAAACTACGAGTTTTGGTACCTTCATAGTACTTTTAAAGCGGTTTATTTTTAAAATAAATCCTTATGGATGATAAGATAATTAAAAGATAATACGAATGGCGATTCTGATACCAATATCCGATGTCGATCCAAGGCAGTAATGAAATATTAAAACTTTTGGTCAATGAAGTACTTAGTTAAACTACTTCCGGGTATAACTTCCGGCAAGAAAACTAGACGTTGACTGATGATCTCAGTTCACAATGATGGATGGGTAGTAAACTCAAATTCTAAAAATGTTTACCTACCTTATTTTATCAAAAGTCTTCTAGTTTTGTGAGTTCAATGACTTGACACTTAATGTAAATTTAAAATAGGAAATATTACGAATCGCTCACATGGAAATGACGCGGCGCTTTTTTTTAGCAACGAACAAATAGAAATTATATGTCTGTTGTTAGATTACTGGTAGCTTGTTTTATTTGATTGGTTGGTTGATTGATTGATTGGTTGGTTGCTTAGTTAATTAATTGGTTGGTTGGTTTTTGTTGCCCCATTGGTGTAAGGCCACTATACCATCTACGATCTCACAAACTACTAACAACAATTAACTTTCCTAACCAGACAGCCCAGAGAGCCGAGAGCTGGGCTCAAGATTGCGTGCTTGAACCTGAATACAAGCACGAACAGTAAAGTTTGTTTTATTTCACGACGCCCCTAGAGCACATTGATTTTTTACTTTATCATCGGCTATTGGACGTCAAACATATGGTAATTCTAGCATATCTTTAGAGGATACCTGCTGCCGCCACATAGGCTACTCTTTCCGATAAGCAGCAAGGGATCTTTTATATACACTTTCCCATAGACAGGACAGTACATACCACGGCCTTTGGGGCACTGGATGGAACGGGGATAAGCCAAATTGATTTGATGGTGGTGGTATTGGTTGATAGGCTTTGTCGTCGTCGTCGTTGTTGTTGTTGTTGTTGTTGTTGTTGTAAAATTGTGTCAACAATGTTGTACTTTTACTATTCCATATTTTCTGTCAGTTTTAAAATATAAATTTTCTTCAATTATAAAAAGAAGGATTGCTAAACCATTGCAAATAAAACAAATCTCTCTGACTTGGATTTGAAATTGTGCTAAGAAAGTGATTGCTGTATTTACCAAATGCTACCAAATATAGAAAATTAACACCGTCCTAGACCCATGGTGTGTGTCGCGTGTTGTGTATGTGCTGGTTCTGTGCAGTGTTAGTTTATCTAATTTACATTTCATGTCCGTACGAGTCGGGACGTAATTGAACGGATGATGAATATGCTGTCATCTAGACCACGATTGCAATCAGTCCGTTTATTTATCGCCTCCGTATTCGCCCGTTCTCTTTCAAGCTGTTTTCGGTGTTTCTACTTTTATTAGCTCTTTATTCTCTTCCGCATTTATTCATTAGATTTTATGCGCAATATCGCATCTGTTGTATTCTATTTACCTTTTTATTTACACACAGGTGTGAGTAAACGCTTCTGCGTATTGCTACAAATATAGGATAAAGTTACATGGTCAGAATGTTCCAATCATTGTTAAACCTAACCACGTGATGAATGTTCTTTGTTTTGGTTTTTAATGTATAAGTAAGATAAAGGTGTCGCATTACCGTTTGGTGGTAGATATGTATACTTCCCTGTACTTGAAGCTGCATTCTATATAGTCCAAATACAATAAAAACACTATAGTCCGCCACAGACTCGGTTAGAGTGGAGGTTTTTGCTTGTGGTAAAGAGAAAAGTTTGTTTTGGCAATTAGAAACAAATCTGTCTGAATAATAAATAAATTGTAATACATACTAAAAGTGAATATTTTCTCTGCTACGTGATGTCGCCATTTTGTTTTTATTTAGAAGATAAACACATTCTACGGTTTTGTCAGAGTGAGTTGATTGGTGGTTAAACACGCTAAATATAATTTAAAACCGAACGCGTTAGCGTGAGTTTTTAAATGTAATATTTAGCGGTGTTTAACAACTAATAACCCCCCTCTGATCAAACCGTAGAATGTGTTTATCTCCATTCTACCATGTCTAAAAACGTGTTCAAAAGTTGATCTATTTTTAATAAGTGGAGAGAAAAGTAGCGAAGTGGTCATATCTTTGTTGATTTGGATTATAAACGTTCGGTAAACGTCAATGTCTCTTGACAGTTAAAAAATACAAATCACATTTGATTTTAATTTTGTTGAAAACAATTTAATATTCAATTCAAATATGATTATTTTTCTTTTAATATAAAGCCAACTTGAAATTATTTACCAAAACACCACTTTTATCGGGGAGCTGGGAAGGGGTATATTAGCCTAATCGGCAATTGTCAAGTCTATCTACAATAAAAACATATGTACAATAAATATCAATGTCCTTGTATATTGTATCCTAAATATTAGTAACTACTCACAAAAAATATTTATGTCAGCTATCGTAGATCAAAATATATTTTGATAGTAACATGTCGTCCAGTCTACGTGTCCCGTCGATTAATGATGACGTGCTAACCATTGACATCATAGGTCTACACTGATGTGCCGTAAATATTCGATAAATATACTACGTGGAAATATTAGATTGTAGAATTGCATGACACTAACATTCTCGTGTACAGATGTAGAGGAAATTCATATATTTGTTGTTCTTTTTTTCTGCTGCCGTCTTGGTATATAAAGACCGATTCATATTCATACGCAAGTAAAACGGCTTGCTAAAATTAGAGGTAGGTTATTGAGAATTCTACCATGACTTTGGAAAATACTCGATTCTGATTGACCATCTCTTTAAATTAGAAGGAGTTTAATACACGTTTAATAAATTCATGTATTTTTATTATCAACTCTTCCGCGGTCAAAGCGTCGGGGAAACATGACTTTAACTGTGTTTTGTAATACTATGCTAAAACATTAACATGGATTTTGCTGAGGCGTTCCTTACCATTATCCGCTGTTGTAAATAGTTGTGTAAATATATTTGTGTTTTTCTAAGTTAATGATGTACAACCTATAGCATTACAACAACCTATGAACTTAAACTTGAACACCTTTATCTAAATAATGTCAAAGAACAGCATGTAAAGTAAAAATGTGAATGATGTGTTCTAAATGGTTTCTAAATATTTTAAATAAACAAAACTCTGTACTATATAACTTATGAATAGTAGGCGGAAGTTCAAATGTAATAGATTTCTCAGTATTTGGAATTCGTAATAAATGTTTTATCGGTTTTTGTTTTAATTTTGTATACACATATACTTGTAATTATAGCTACGTTTATTTTCGTGAAACTACAACGCGGTGTTTAGCTCAGTCGTTTGAGCGCTCGCCTGAGGTGCTTAGGTGTTTCAACACTCTCGGATCAATTTTTACAACCATATTATTATAGATGACCTAATACGTATAAGCTCATGAACAGTTTCATGTACTCATGAACAGTTTTATTTATACTTGATATGCATTTCGACTAAGTTATACTCTGATGTCTATTCTGTACTATATATGTTCATATTAATTTCCCTCCTGTAAACCTTCTTGTCGCACATATATTATGTAAATGTATTTTCCTCATATGCCGTTGCTAAACGGCCTGAGTGTCAGTAAAGTATTCTGTTGCCGGATCAGGAAAGTATATACAAAAGATCCCTTGCTACTAATGGAAACATTAGGCGGGTTTCCTCTGACTATGTGACAAAATGACAATATGTTTCACATCCAATAACCGAAGATTAATAAATCAATGTCCTCTGGTTGTATAGTTACATAAAGCAAACTATATCGTTATCTACAACATAATACGAATACAGATTTGACTTTTTAACTTTTTTGTTTTTATATGACAAACTGTTCTTTGAAGTTGGTGAAACAATAAAATGAACTTTGATTTTCACGGTTTTTACTTCCCCAGCCAGTCGAAGTTGATTCAAACATCTTTTTACATGTAAAACGCACTGATAGTAATTAAATTAGGGTTTTTTATTTAATTTTTCTCTTGGTCGGAACAATATTGGTGAAATTCGATTTGAGATGATGATTCCCCCCATACAATTTCGCAGCGAGGAAGCCGCGCCGATTGGTCACGCCCAACAATGAGAGTATTCACTTGAATTGATTAATTCAGAGTGGAGTTTGTCATCAAACAGAACTGGGCCAAGATTCTCAGAGAATTTTTTTGAAGATCACATGGAAGGTAAACTTATCTGGGACAGAAGACTGGCGATGGAGCTCCGCGATTGGTTTCGGGGGTCGTGCGCAGACATGACACAAAGACTGGTACCCCGGGGCGCTGCGCCGAACACAGAACCAGTCTTGGAGAACTGGAGATGGGGAAATGGTGCAAACACATTCAACAAACCTCAGCAAGCAAATCTAAATTGATGGAAAGCTAAATTTCGTTTAGATTGGTAAATCTTCAGTCACATCAAATTTCCGAGCAAACTTTGCCAGAGGGGAAAACGAAAATTTCAACTTTGAAGACTGAGTACTATTTTCGGTGCGGGATTGTTTAAAACGAAAATCTGTTTAAATTTGAATCTGTTTGGCGGAATTGTGCCCTATAATAAAATGGAGATATATTGTCACACCATAATATTTCATTTATGGTACTGCTACAGTTCTTAGGTTTAATGATAGTAGTGACAATAGTCATGAGTTTGTACATGTTTTCGGAAAAATTAACCTTTTCTGATTATTACAAATTACAATTTAGTTACATTGTTTTTTATTCTTTCTCATGTTTTATAATTTCCCATACTGTATTTATGCCTACAATAATTTCAAATATATTAAAGGAAGTCCTGAATGAATTGATCGTTATATTACTGTATGGTAAGATATTCAAAATAGGATAGAAATGGTCTGTATTATTATGTTTGTTTCGTTGGGAGTTGGAACGAAAGAAACTCCTTGTGGAAAAATTAAAATGCATAATTACATTTTACAAGTAACTAGGTAACTCAAATGTTAAAATACTGCATGGAGTTTTAATGTAACAGTACTAATATTGCTATACTACTACTAATACTAATAGTACTATTAATACTACTAGTAGTAGTAGTTGTTGTAGTAGTAGTAGTTTTAGTAGTAGTAGTAGTAGTTATAATAATAATAGTAATAGTAGTATTGGTAGTAGTAGTAATAGTAGTAGTAGTAGTAGTAAAAGTAGTAGTAGTAGTAGTAGTAATAGGGTAATACTAGTAGTAGTAATAATAATAATAATAGTAGTAGTAGTAGCAGTAGTAGTAGAATTAGTAGTATTAGTAGTAAATCGATATAGTTCAATCGAAAAGAGGGTGTATTGGCTTTACACGTACACATTGGGCCCTAAAGAACTCACTCTGGGTTGTGGTCGGTACTGGGAGACGAACCCTGTACCTACCAGCCTTTAGTCCGAAGGATTAGATAATTGCGCCACTAAGGCCGATTGCAGTTGTAATAGAAAACAAGTTTCTTTTATTTAACGACGCCTCTAGAGCACATTGATTTTTTTTATCATCTGCTATTGGACGTCAAACATATGGTAATTCTGACGTATGTCTTTAGAGGAAATCCGATACTGCCACATTGGCTACTCTTTCCGATAGTCAACAAGGGATCTTTTATATGCATTTTCACATAGACAGGACAATACATACTACGACCTTTGGTATACCTGTCGTGGGGCACTGGTTGGAACGGAAAAAAGCCCAATTGGTGGGTTCACCGAGGAGGTTCGATCCTGCGACCGCGTCATCTCAGGCGATAGCTCAACCGACTGATCTAGATCCCGCCTCCAGTTGTAATAGAAATAGTAACAACTTAGGCAATAGTATTAGCGGCATTAACTGTAATAGGTTAATAAATAAATAAAAACAAATAAATAAATATGTCATCCTTATCGTTCTTTAATTCTAACATCTTTAGAACGAATTTTTAAAAACGATAACAAAAATGGCAAGTACCGGTACTCTACGCATTCCGAAATGGGCGTGGCTTACAGCTGTCTGTTTCGTGAACAGAAGTTCATCGATTTCCCATTGTGCACGTCAAACCGGAGTTGTCCACCTTTGAACTGAAACTGACATTTTTGTTTAGCTGATACTAAAATATCTGACAGAAATATGTCATTAAACTTTGTTACTTAATTAATTTGTTTGTTCTTTCAATTGTAATATAGTATCGTATTTCAGATACAAAAAAATAACAGTGATAATAAGAATTAATACTAATACTGAATGTTTAAATCTGATCATTTATTCGCCAAAGCCAGCATGACTATAGGCACAATATATACATTAATAATGATTACACATACAATATACAATACTATACAATACAATACAATGGATGCATATACATAATGTGAATAATAAAATACAAATATACAAAGACTACATAGGAGAATAAACACTATATGATATTACTGTCCATGAAACATTCTCTTCTTAAGACCGACTGAGTGTAGGTATTTTCCAAGATTGCGTAGAGTTTTAATATTTCCGGATGACTAAAGTTGTAAAAATAGTTTTTAATGAATTTAATTCTTAGATTTTAATAGAAAAGGCAATTTAGTATAAAATGTAATTCGTCCTCGATTACTTGACGAGTACACATTTTACATAGTCTTTCGTCTCTTGGGATATTACGGTGTCTTCTAATTTCAATTAAAGGCAATGATCAGACCAACGTATTTTAGTAATAAGTTTGCTCTATGATACTTAATATTATGAGTAGGGTTTAGATATTGATATACAAATCCTTTTGATGACGAATTAATTATACTATTACATTCTTGTATGAATTGATCGTTCATGACATTTGTGAAAGTGAGCCTCGTTATTTGTTGCCCCTTTTATTGGACGAATACTTTTCTGTTAACCTATTGCAAATTATAATACCTTCCAAATAAAAGTTACGCTTAGTCCCATATCAACCCGCTACTGAATGATCTAGCTATGAACACCAGTCGATCAGTTAATATTAAAATGATTATACTTTGGTACAGAAAACTGTCCTCACATGGCAGGTGGCTACATATTACAGGTTTTTTCTTATTGTAATAAAGATACCGTTTGTACTTGCTTAGACTATGAGCATCTTTATACCGATGTATATCTTGACATTATAATGATTGTTGTCGAATGTATAGACAATAACTTCGTAATTATGTTTAAAATGTATTCTTCCAACTATATATAAATTAAATTAATTGAAGTATAGTTACTTATATTTAAAACATGTTAAGGTAAGATATTATTTAAAAAATTGGATAAAGTCAAGATATGTGATTATTTTGGTGGAGGGAACAAACGGAATTCGTACTGTTTGACTTTGCCAAAAAAAACTTTCGACTCTGTCTTGTGCGGAGATACGGTTTCGATTGCGATAAAAGTTTTGTCGTTCGGATTTGAAAATAGATTGCTTCATGTCTATGGCTGTTAGAAGTTTTAATGCATACAATTCATTAAAGTAGTGTTATCCTTAACAGGCACCAGTTATTAAAATATGCATACTTAAAGGTTCATTATCCATACTATTTTAATCATCAACCACATTGTGTATATTTCATAACTATTCGTGGCTTTTTTAAATATATTTAATACACATATGCTAATTTACGTCATAAAAAGTAATAAATTAATTTAAATACTTCATTGTAAATTTTTTATATGTCGATATTCCTTGTTTTGTTTCGAATAGCTTAAATTGCATTTAGGTTTGAACAAGCGTAATTCGACACGGTCAAATACAAATACACCAACAAGTTTAATAAACTCGTGGGTTTTCGCAATCAGCGGTTATTGTATCATTTTCATTGCATGTAATAAGTGTAATCGCCATTTTCCGAGGATATGTTTATCACATGAATAACAGTTTAAAACAATGTATCTTTCTTCACACTTATTCAGAAAATACTACACAAGAAATATAGGGGACATCATTTCGATATACCATATTTTGTTTTGAATAGCGTAAGTTACATCTAAAATTGAACAAGTGGTCTTTTTTTTAATGATGCGTATGCGTATTTTGACAAGGCCTTTGATGGGACGAAGGAGGCATAGCAAGCACTGTTATAAGGTGTTCTATGTTGGACCCAAATAGGTTCAAGTGTGAGCCGATTTATGAACAGATATTCATACATATACAATAGATCGTGATAATATATTCTAAACGCTTAAATATTTAAAATAATCTAGGTAATGCCCCTTTAAATAAATACTTAACTCTGACATTTTTGGTTATTTTGTTGTTGGTGGGGTTTTTTGTCGTCAAATTATTATTATTATTATTATTATTATTATCATTATTATTATTATTATTATTTTGTGGTTGTAGTTGTTTAGTTCTGTTATTGTTTTTGTTGGCGAAGGGGTGGGAAGTATTGAGGATCAATAGAAACCTATAAGAGTACCCCATGACGTCATTTGCTATATTTATCATAATTCTCTGACGATCACAGACATTAGTTCACAAGACAAGAATCTCGCTTTTCTATTATTCCTTTCCTGGTGTTTACAAAGTATTGAAACTTCTCGGCTTGCTGTATACATTTATTAAAACAATATTCCGCTCATGTTTGAGAGGAACTAGAGTGATCCGCCCTTGTTTTCCTCTCCTCGCTGACAGGTGTGTCTCGAAATAAAACACCATTCTCTTGATCCGCAGTTCTACATTAAACTCTCAGCTTTCTGCAAAAACTTCGAGCGCTAACTTCAAAGTAAAGGATAAAACCTTCTGATAGCTACTCTGCTGTGACATCACCATTCCGACTTTTATATCCACCACTCTGCTTACACGGAAAAGGATTTCCTTGAAATATTATATGACGGAAATGTGTTTTCTGACATGATGTATGTTTTGATGTGCCCTCGTTCGACCAGGGATAAATAGAATTTATATATATAAAAAAAAAGGTACACATGCATCAACTACATGTATATTTCTTTTCGTTCATTTGTTACTGGCGGAATTTTGCTCGATCGGTTTAGCGCTCGCCGTAGATGTTTTGGTCGCAATATCGCACGTCCTCGGTGGAGCCATCAGTTTGTGATTGGTTTTCCAAATCCAACCTGTACCTCACGGCTGGTATACCAAAGACCGTGGTATGTACTGTTCTGTCTATGGCAAAGAGCATATAAAAGATCCTTTACTAACAATGGAAAACGTGTAGCGGGTTTCCTCTGACTTCGTGTTAAAATTACCATATGTTTGATATCCAATAGCTGATGATTAATAAATCAATGTCATCTAGTTGTGTCGTTAAACAAAAACTCACGGCAAGGACATGTATGATGGAAGCTATTTAACCTCTCATAAGTACGTTGGGTTGGGTGGAGTGGGGAGACGGGGGTAGGGGTGTTATAACTACCGATCACTCATGTACAGAGATTTTAAAATTATGCTATTTATGCGACTCGACTGAAGATTCTCCGGGTTGTGCATTTACCTTTTTTGTATATCTTTTATTAGGACCCTATTTATTTGGGCGCTAATTTTTTTTTATTATCTCTAGTTTAGTATATTTACTGCGTATTGGAATGTTTATTCCTATCACCTGCGGTCCTCCAAACCCCTCCGTATTCGTGCTGTCCTCTCATCTTTTTATACGTTTCCATTTTATTTTTTATTATCGTCTGGAAACGTCAGACAGCGTTTATCTCCCTTGTTCTATGAAGATGCACACACTCGCAGATTGGATCAATATCTTGGAGCTATTCCGTGACGTCCTATTGATTACTTTCGTTTTCCCGCCACAGCACAGCGTCACAGCTGTCAATCACGTTTGAGTGGCAGGTTGACGTCTGGAGTAGCCATGTGCTTTTTCAAATTGATTTGTTGTTTTATATAACCTTATATTTTATGCTTCCTGTTTTATTTACGTGTTTAAATTAATAAATCTATCTATCTATCTATGTACTGTATTTCTCTCTCTCTCTCTCTCTCTCTCTCTCTCTCTCTCTCTCTCTCTCTCTCTCTCTCTCTCTCTCTCTCTCTCT
>JAUUEI010574349.1:0-11065 GCA_032274625.1 Depressigyra globulus
GACGTCCAATAGCCGATGATATAAAATCAATGTGCTCCAGAGGCGTCGTTAAATAAAACAAACTTTACTTTTTTTGACAGATTATGCTGTGCTCATGATGGGTGCCACTTGATATCACCACTGTTTAGGCAGTGAGTGCAGGGTGTCACAGCTGTATTATGTATCCACTGAGATCGGTCCTGTGCGGATTTGTTTATAATATCCGGCGGGAGTGGTAGTCCTAAAAGCGATGCAGGAGGGTTGAAATGTCTGTTGGTTGGTTGATCGCCTTGGGGTGGCGGTCCTCCCTTAAACGAGACACTTGATGGTATTTCAAAGAAATAATCACAACCTTGCCCGTTCGACTTTGCTTTATGCAGAAATACGATTTATATTGCGACAACGGTTTTGTCGTTCAAATCTTTTAAAATATAAGGAATTTATTTAGCCTGCAACGACAGGGAAAGTCTTAAAGGGGTAGTCCGGAGTTTGTTGCCGTTTTAGCCAGTTTTGACAAATAAAACCTTTTTTTATTTGTATTTATTTATTTATTAATTTATTTATTTTTATTATTATTTATTTTGTTTTGTTTAACGACGCTCAACAAATTTTTAATAACGGTTATATCGGCGTCGGACACCTAATTACATCGAGAGAAAACCCTGTGGCTAGGTGACGGGGATCGATCCTGGACCGACCACGCATCATGCAGGCAATATACCACTAGGCTATGCTGCCCGCTAACATTTTTGAATTGACAGAATTACTATTTATTTATATTTTCTTACTTTGTTTTACGTGCACATTCAGAGCAAGCTGTTATAGCGCACGTCTGTCCTGGATACACACATCAATTATCTGAGCTGTCTGTCCAGGACAAAGTTTGTTAGTGAATAGTATTAACCCAGTTAAAGGTTAGCGAGAGAAAGGACTGTGTAGAGTGGACTTACACCTACCCATTTGGCCTGTAAACACCCGCTCTGGTTTGGATCCGATCCCGGGATACGAACCCAGTATCTATCAGCCTGTTGTCCGACTGATTTTTTATTAGCACTTTCCTATAGCTAGGAGAGTACATCATACCATGACCTTTAGTGTACCAGCCATGGAGAAGTGTTTGGGACGGGAAAAAACATTTGATGGGTCCACCGAAGAGGAGCGACCCAGTGATCACGACACCACAGGCGAGTGCTCTAGACCACCAATTGAGTTAAACCCCGCCCCTTGAAACCGATATAGACATACCTTTGGCTAAAATTATCAAATGTATTGCTAACCCTTGAAACTCCGACCATGTTGGTAGACATAATTACACGTGTTTTACAGGTTACCGTCAATTCAGTTTGGACATCAAAGCTATGCTTGGCCAGGAGCCTGGTATCTACTGGAAAGTATGCTGGGTGATCGTCAGTCCTCTTTGTCTCATGGTAAGTACATTGAATTTATCACCTTCCTGTGAGGGTTTGTTTGTGGGGTTTTTTGGTTTTTTATACATAAATTGTATAATTATAGTTGTATAATATCCCATTTTTGTGTGAAGTGGACTTCATTTTCAGAGAATATGTGTTTTTTCAACATTTCTATAGAATTTTATTTTGTTAATAACCTTGAAGATTTGGATTAGCATATTTACAGCTGTATATATGTCGTTTGAGTATCACAAATAAATGATTTAATATTTTTTTTTACCCAAGTTACTTTTATGTATCTGCAAACAGCTATTGGATCGGTCATCTTAGGCCCTCCATTTTATAATCATTTATTGGCATATTTCTTTTAATTTTGTCTCGTTTACCATTCCAAATAAAATTATAAAATATTGTATCCAATTAAAAAACAACCACCCAATTTTGTCAGGATCAAGAAGGGCTGCGAGTAAATGTGTAAAAAGTGGAAGAATTTGAGATTTACTTATGGTAATTTTGTCGTGAATAGTCAATGTTCTAGTTGACAAGGAGAATAATATTCTTCGTGCTTTACAGTTGTTTTTCGAAGTTTAGAGAGAATATTTTTTGAAGATCTGTAGAAAATAGTATACTAAGAATTTTAAATGATTTTTTGGATCAATGAAGTGGAATATGTGGACTTAATCTTTGGTTTGAACCTATTTTTGAACCAATCAATGTAGCAAGACATTTATCTGAGTTAACTTTTAACCCTGAGCAGATTGCAAATCTTTCAAGAATTTTAAATAATTCTGATAAATAATTTTCGGATCTGTCTAAGGTAAAATTAGTGTCATCAGCGTACCAGCGTATTGGAAAATATTATATTCCGAATTAGTAATGGTTATGCCTTTGGTGTCTTTATTTATGTTAATTGCAAGAGACAGAACTCAACAGGTAATAAATAAATATGGGGATAGAGGATCGCCTTGTCTACAACCTTACTTGCAAGAAAAAGAAATTCTGAGAGATATCCAAAGTTTATATTTGCACTAGAGATGTCTTTAAAGAATACTTTTACCCATTTCCTAAATGGCCAAATTAAATGTTTCTAGTGCGTTATCAATAAATTCCCACTCAACAGTATCAAAAAAAAAAATGCAAAGTCCGTAGTTAACAGTAAACCAGGAAATGTATTTATCGTCCCATTAAAAATCTGATTTGTGATTCATTTATTATATTTGGTAAGACTTGTTTTTATTTTGCTGGCAATAACACCAGAAGCAATTTTTAAATCTACAGTTAAAGTGTAGTCTGGTCTCCAGTTCTATACTTGTCGATGATCTCTACCTACACTAGATATGCAAATTATAATACCTTGCCTTTGAAAGTCAAATAAGTTGTCAGAAGTAAAAGCGTGGTTAATAGAGCGGAACATAATACTACCAATGTTTTCCCCCAAATTATGTATAAATTCTACTGTGAAACCATCTGATCCAAAACATGTCCCATGACCCATTTTTCATTTTTTTAATTTAAAAAAAGAAAAAAAAGAAAAGAAAGTGAAACATTAGAGATAGAGGGCCCTCACAGCTTCTTTTTCAAGATCTGATAATTTTACATCAATATGAGTAAACTCGCATAATGTTTCTTTTGACATTTCGTTATAATTGGTAGAATATATGGGTGGTTTTTTTTGTTAATTAAATTGTGACAGTATATTTTTAAATTTCAGAATTTTCAGTACATAATACATGTACGTTTCTTTCGTAAAAAAATTCAGAGGTATTTTGATTAATATAATTTCTTTTTTCTAAATTTAGAAAATATTCTCGTTTTTTTCACCTTCTTCGTACCATTTTACTTGACTTCTAAATATTATACCTTTTATTTTCTTATTATGTATATTTTCAAGTTCTAACTTTTTGTCCTGTAAGTTTTTACTATTTTCTTCCGTTATTGAATCGTATAATTCTTTGAGGGTTTTTTATTTCTTTTTTCAAGATTTTGTTCCTGTTTTTTTCGCGTCCTTTTTTCTTTTTGTAGAATATAAAATACTCTTCTCTACTCCGGGTGAACACCTGACATATTAATCCGAACCGTATCGTTGCACAAGGCATAGTTGAAAGGTTTCTTTTTTTTTTGGCAAGGTCGAGACTGCCTCCATGAACTATCATCAAGTGCCTTGGCCAAGGGAGATCTGTCCCCCCAATCATATAAAAGATATTTCATCCCTACTGCATCGTTCAGGAGGACTGCCCTCAGAACGGATTTTGTAAATATGTAGAGGACAGAGCTCATTGGATACACACAGCTGTGATAGCCTGCACTCGTGAATCACTGCCTAAACAGTGATGATATCAGGTGTTCGCGAAAGTGGAGCACATCCTGCCTCACGGGTGGCACTCATCATGAGTACAGCATACAGCTGTCAAGTCCATTTGTTTCTGTATAAAAGTTGATATGTACCAGCAGTTCACCAAAAAGATGAAAAGGCATGCACATGGTCAAAATAGAGTATTGCATCAGTCATCATTTTGGTCAGTGATGCGTCATATGGTGTAATAGCCTCACAGTGTCTGCCATAAACTTTCTGAAAGCTTTCAGGGGTCCTTGAATGTTATAACACATAATATCATCACTGTTTAGGCAGTAATTCATGAGTGCAGGCTATCACAGCTGTATGTGTCCAATGAGTTCTGTTCTGTGCAGATTTATGAAATCCGACGGGAGTGGCAGTAGAGATGAAATATCTTTTACGTTATCGCTTTGAATTGACGGTTTTCCCATGGACGAGGCACTTGATGGTAGTTGACGAAAACGGTCACGACTTTGCCAAAATACTCTTTGAACTCTGCCTTGTGCAGAGATACGATTTTGAATGAGATAACAAGGTTTGTCGTTCAGATCTATTTACAAGCTTCTAAAACATCGCAACGTTATATGCAGATTTGGGGATGGGCAGATTTGGGGATGGGGGTGAGGTGTCTGGATTGTGGTTATATAAATGGCCACTCTATGAGGTTAGTAATAGATCTTATTTATTTAGTTTTCACTTTATGAAGAGATCATCACAAAAATGTCAAGGGTCACGGAAATTAGAAACCCCACTGTACTATATTTTTACGAATCATAGGTTATATTTGTCAATAACTTATTAAAATGGTGGAAAACAGAACAGTCCCGTTCAAATGAATTATATGAATACAAGATACATACATTTAATATGTAAGGGGCGGGATCTAGCTCAGTCGGCTGAGCGCTCGCCTGAGGTGCCGCGATCGCAGGATCGAACCTCCTCGGTGAACCCATAAATTGAGGATTTTCCGCTCCAACCTGTGCCCCACGACTGGTACACCAACGGCTGTGGTATGTTTTGTCCTGTCTATGGGAAAATACATATAAAAGGTCCCTTGCCTATATAGCGGCAGCGGGTTTCCTCTAAAAGACATATGTCTGAATTACCATGTCCAATAGCCGATGATTAAATAAAAATCAATGTGCTCTTAGAGGCGTCGTTAAATAAAACAAACTTTACTTTTTAATATGTAAATTATGTGTGTATAGCATGTGTATCATATGTAAATATATTAATTGACTATTGACATATTTTGTGTTACAGTCGTTGCTTGTGGTAATGCTAATAGAATATCCTCCCATTGAACTCGGGCCGTATGTTTACCCCCAGTGGGCGGTTGCGGTTGGCTGGATGATGGTAGCTGCTTCAACGGTGTGTGTGCCAATATTCATGATCTATTGGTTCTACCAGGCGAAGGGAACCTTAAAGGAGGTCAGTGTTTTGCAATCAGGGGTGCATATATGTGAAATTGTGATGGTTGCCCATCATCATCCATTGGTTGCCCAGATATTTCGTAAAAGTTTTATGAATATAATTTTGAATTGTCATTAAAATGAAACGCTGAATTGTAATATAATTGTATTATTATCATCATTTGACAGTTTTATTCATTTTCTAACATTTACCTGACAGACACACAAAACGTGATTTTATATCCCCTCTGTATCACAATACCGTGTAACGCTGTGAAACAAACACAAAAACAACCATACACATTCTTCACCCCTCCAAAAAACTCTAAAATTAGGTAGGCCTTATACTCGTTTCAATGGATGCATCATCTATTTCCAAAGATTGTAATGCAATTTAGGCAATATTCGGCGGCTTATACTCGTTTCAATGGATGAATCATCTATTTCCAAAGATTGTAATGCAATTTAGGCAATATTCAGCGCAAATGTGTGACAACTGCTTAACCTCTGTGCAGGCGATTACAAATACTCTATATAAATCGAACAAATTGGACACTAGTAATATTACGACAAACCATAACATATATTGTTTAAAACAATACATAAGTCGTAAAGAATAACCCACACCGTTCCATAATACATATTTGTAGGACGGTGAAATGCATGTGCAATTTTTTTTAGCCGCACACCCACATTCCGTGAGACCCAGCCTTCATTAAAAGGTCAACCTTGATCCGGCCTCGGTGGCGTAGTGCTCTAAGCCGTCGGACAATTAGGCTGGTAGGTACTGGGTTCGTATCCCGGTACCGGCTCCATCCCAGAGCGGGTTTTTACAGGCCCAATGGGTAGGTGTAAGGCCACTACATCCTCTTTCTCTTTCTAACCACTAATACACTTGTTTGCGAGTCTAGAGTAAAAACCAGCCACGTGGTCAAATTTGGTACGAACCGGAACAATCAGCAAAAAAAAAATATATATATTAATAAAACAAATAAAAATATATATAGTAAAGTGAGATCGCCTCTTAGAACTGCTTCAAAAATGTCCGTCACTCCGTCGAAATTTAATAATTACCGTCGACCTCTGATCCCTATGGACAGATTTTATTTTTAGAATGCCTGATGTGATATCACTTCCGGTAGAGCTCGACTGAGGGGAGGTAACTACAATTACATAAATGTCTGCTCCCACAGTACTTAAACATTCGTGGGTTTTTTTTTTTATTAATTCTAAAAATCATGTGATTTTCTATTTTTATGCTTTCTGTACATGTACATTCTTTAGGTTATTCATCTTTCCCATACATTAACCCTATGTTGGAGCTGACTACCCCTTTAAGTTTTTGACTTAGCTTATCAAATTTAAGATACTTAAGTCAATACTTAAGTCAAAATTTAAGTTCTTTGATAAATACCACTTCTGGGTCAAAACTAAAAATAAAGTCGGCTGAAAATGACCTACGGTTCAACAATTTTGACTTGTTATACAAAAAACTTAAGTCGTATTTATCAACGGTCTTAGACTTTAGTTTTGGGGTTTTTCCCCCGTTCCAACCAGTGCCCCACAACTGTCCTGTCCTGTCCTTGCTGCTTATCGGAAAGAGTAGCCTATGTGGCAGCAGCCGGTTTCCTCTAAAAGATATATGTCAGAATTATCATATGTTTGCTGTCGAATAGCCGATGATAAAATAAAAATCATTGCGCTCTAGAGGCGTCAAATAAAACAAACTTTACTTTTTTTTAAGACTTTAGTTTTGTCTATCTTTGACTTAACTTTTAAAACCACTACTGACCAGAATTAAATTTTTCTGACCGACAAAAAGAGGAAAAGCCATGCACAAGGTCAAAATATGGTATTGCATCAGACATTATTTTGGTCATTGCTGCATCATATCGTGTAATAAATTCAGTGTATACCATAATACTTTTTGAAAGCTTTCAGGAGTCCTTGAATGTTATAACCCTGATCAAGCAACTTCTCTACTAGAATGATATGTTCTGGTTTAAATAAACTACTTGCCAATGTGTTACGCTATGCATATGAATCAGTTTCTAACTAATCTGGCTAAATCAAAAAAGGAATCTGGCTAAAGTGTTAAATTTCATCTTATAACTTTCAACAATATTAAGATCACAGATTATCTTCCATTGATTTACCCACCTGAGTTAAAAAATAAAAGAAATCACAGAAAGTAATAACTGTTTCATACCTTGACTGTACATATATATTCATATTGCCGCAGGCCTTCATCCAGAACTGGATGATAAAAGGGATGACCACAATTTACCAATAGTCAATTTTCCCCTTCATGTCGAGCAACATTCCTTCTACTCCAGCTTTTGGTGTCTACATTTCGCAACTCAGATACTTTAGGGCATATGCCGATTTTCAACAACGACATATCATTCTGGTAGAGACGTTGTTTATTCAGGGATATAACAGACCAATCTGAAAGCTTTCAAAACGTTTTATGGTATATACTCTGAGGCTATTTCCCGATATGACGCATCATACCAAAATGATGTCTGATATCTTATTTTGACCTTGTGCATGCGATTTCATCTTGTTGGTGAATTGCTTGTACATATCAACCTTTGTACAAAAAACTAATGGACTTGATAGTTGTATGCTGTGCTCATGACGGGTGCCACCGGTGGGGCTCGATATGGTCACCTTTCGCGAACACCTAATCTCATCACTGTTTAGGCAGTGATTCATGAGTGCAGGCTATCACAGCTGTGTGTATCCACCGAGCTATGTATGTCCTCTGCAGATTTACAAAATCCGTCGAGAGTGGCAATCCTAAAAGCGATGCAGTAGGATGAAATATCTTTAGCACGATCACCTTGGAGTGACAGCCATCCCATGAACCAGGCACTTGATGGTAGTTCACGGAGACAGTATCGATTTGGCAAAAAACAACTTTCCACTCTGCCTTGTGCGGAGATACGGTTTTGATTGCGATAACAGTTTTGTTGTTAGGATTAGCACGTCGTTGAGGTTGGCATAGATGACACGACGTCAGGAATGGCCATATCCACAGAAAGCACACCAAACCATTTCACTTTTACTTCCGAATCTGTCAACTTCACTGACACAACACTGAGCATGACGTTGATTACGTCGTCACCAAACCCTCCACAAGCCATCGACTAATCGCAGGGTAAATATTGATTCATCACTTTGAGTTCATCGCTAGTGTCATGTGCTCACAGTTGACTAGAAATCAATGAACTTCCGTCAAAATGGGTCCAACATATATGCGCCCCCGTATGGAGGTAAGCGGTTTGAAGCCGATTTCGGATCATTTGCGCGGACAACCGACGTCAGAAAAGTTCATTAGTGGTCGCTATAGCCATTATGGAATTGTTGCGGAGGTGATGTAACACACTATGACTGTCATCTGCCTGTGGCGTCACACGTTATCCACTCGTTCGGGGGAGATCAGCCGTGATGTAAATTTGTTGTAATCATGTCAAAGGTCATTTTGCACTTGCATCGTCAGCGGATGGCACGTTCACGCTGCACATTATGAGGTGTGGCACCGAAAAATCGTTTTATGTGTCAAACTAGTGTGAGAAAGTAACGATGAAAACGTGTTCTGTTGTAGTCACGTGTCCGGTGGCACGTGCAAAACCAACTTTGCCTCGATTGTGCTATGCCTGTGCTATACATCGATTCACGTGGGCTGTGAAGGACTTCAAATGGTAACGTCATTGCCATTACCACATGTATTTGTAAAAACTACTTGCTTTGAATACTTTGACAGCGTGTATGGTACTGAGTTATATTCGCAGTGAAATCTGAACAACAAAACCGCTATCGTAATGAAAACCATATCTCTGCACAAGGTAGAGTCGAAAGGGTATTTTGGCAAGGTCGTGATTGTCTCCGTGAACTACCTACCATCAAATGCCTCGTCTATGGCTGGACTGTCACTCCAAGACGATCTTGTAAAAGATATATCATCCTTACTGCACCGCTTTTAGGACTGTCACTCCCACCGGATTTTGTAAATGTGCACATGACCGAGATCGATGTTTAAATAGCGAAAGGTGAAAGGTGAGTACATCCTATCTGAAATTCAGAAAAAGCTTTGAATGTGGGAGATCTGTACAAATCAAGATCCTGCTCACCTGATGAGGTGAGCAGGATGTATTACTGATACAAGATGCAACAAATTTCAAACTATCTTGGATATCGGCATGGACTGCTGGCAAGCCTTGGTGTATATTTGTTGAGGTAGTAGATGGTATCTCGTATACATACATACGCAAGGTAAGAACATTCCATGAGTAATATGTCTTTAGAAATCCGTGTACAAATGCCTATAATGGTGATACTCGGTCCAAATGTTCGTATAAAACTCCTATATTTGACCTCGAATTCCGATAAAACTTCTATAGTTCCTTTATTGTAATATGTCCAAGTAGCAGCCGGGAGGCCTGTTATGTAGAAAGGTCATCAAGTATTATTGAAATGGATTATTTTGTACCGCTTTGCGCCACTTGGTCGTAGAGAAATCATAACTGGAAAAAGATTTTCATAAAACCGCATTTTGACAGAACAATATTCGTGTTAACCTGCAGCTTTTCAGATTTTAATTACGTTTCAGTTTAGAGTAATCTTGAACTCTTCTTTATTACGATTTATTTGCGAAATGATCCGTCCCACCTAGACCACGGAGATGAGTACTGTGGATTTTACGTACATTACTACTATAAATATTTCATTTCTTTCCTTTGCCAGAGGATGCTAATTATGATCAAACCCTGTCAGTTCCCCGACCCCCATATTCCAAATACAGGCGCCCAGGTGTACGCTGTGCAAGAAAACGATGTGGCACAATATGAAAACGAAATGATGGACATAGAAAAACGTCAACAGGAAGGGCAAGGTCAAACGCAAGAGCAGCAGCCAACAACTTCAGAGGACCAGAAGCCACCGACAGATCAACAGCCGGGACCAGACGATGCCGAACCTAAGCCATAAAGAAATGAGCAATTAGAAAGAAATCTTGGGCATCGAGGAACCAATGGGTGTAACTCCAATACTAACACTTCTTAATGGACACCCATGTTAATATTGGAAATTCTATACAATTAATCACTCAATCTTCCAATGATTTTTTTTATTTGTTTTTAAATCTTATTTAATAATTGCTACGGTTCAGAAACTTTCACACTTGTGATTCATAATTTATTATTATTATTATTTAAAAAAATTAGTTAGTTAAAAGTTGGGGGCTTTTATATTTAGGTCACAGGTCAATAAGACAAACAACTAAAATGGGACATTACTTTAATATTTTAAGGTTTTTTTTTATTTATCATTTTAACGAATTAATGTTATTGTTATGCTGTTTTTGTGAAATACTAGAAACATTTAGTTTCCATACTGGTCATTCTAGGGCTGCTAAGAGGCCTACTGGTGTTACGTTAATCGCATTGTACTAGGATAATAAAAGTTATAAAATTATCTCTTTTTTCTTCTTTTGTGCTTGTACATACACACATTGCTGGAACAAAACAAATGAAAGAAGCACAAGCACACACACACGCACGCCCACATACGTATCTAAGGGTGTGCAACTGGGGACTGACAAAACACGCCATCTGAACACTATTTTCTACTCATGCTAAAATACTCACATACAAGATGTTGATGTTTTAATGGCCAGATAGATATTCTATTAACTCAAAAGGTTACTGGACGAACTCTTGCAGAATTTTTTACTCAAGTCTGTTTACTCAAGGCGAACACCTGATATCATCAAAGTTTAGCCAGCGATTCTTAAGTGTAGGCTATCACAGCTGTATGTATCCATATACCTCTATCCTGTGCAGATGTATAAAATCCGGCAAGAGTGGCAGTCCTAAAAGCGGCGCAGGAAGGATGTAATACATTTTAGATGATCGCCTTGGATTTTT
>JAUUEI010574460.1:0-11063 GCA_032274625.1 Depressigyra globulus
GTCTATGGAAAAATGCATATAAAAGATCCCTTGCTGCTTTTCGGAAAGAGTAGCCCATGAAGAGGCGGCAGCGGGTTGATATAGCCGATGATATAAAATCAATGTGCTCCAGATGCATCGTTAAATAAAACAAACTTTACTTTACTATTGATGACTGTCCTGGATCTTAACACTTTCAACCCCAGAGGCCAGAATTCCGGTGTCAACCTCCGAATACCCCAGCTGCCGGGGAAAACCGGCTGCAACATGGGTTTGTTTATAAACAATATCACTATCCTATATTATGACCAATCAATGCTCTGTTTTATTTCATCATCAGTCTGTACTTCCTATGATATGTAACTTCTGTGATTCCAATAAAGATTTTAATTTTTAAAGGTATAAATTGATTTTGAAATGACAGATAAGTTGTTCTGTGTAAGCACAGTGTTACCTGGATTGGTCAGTTAAAATGAAAAAGGTATACAGTCAAACCTGTATATAACGGTCACCCAAGGGACCTGACAAAAGTGACCATTATCGACAGGTGACCGTTATAAACAGGTAAAATAAAGCAGGAAATGCATTGCGGGGACGTAACAAAAGTGGCCGTTATAGGCAGGTGACCATTATATACAGGTGGCCGTTAGACCAGGTTCGACTGTATATGACAAAACATACAGTAATAAGACTAATTTCCAGTCTGAACCTGGTAATTGAATTGTAAATAGTGCGTAAAGTTTCCGAATGACAGGGTTGTTGACAGTGTTGTTAGAGGGAGTGCATGGGGGGGGGGGGGGGCAATAAAATAAAAACCAAATAAAAATAAATGAATAAATAAATAAATAGACAAAGGTATTGGTGATAAATAACAAGAAAGTCACTAGTAAGCTCAAATAACAATTATCTTTGATAAAAATTAAACACAAAAGATTATTAGAGGCAGAAAAACAAACAAATATATTATACAATTGACTTCATAACTTTCATCCCAGGAGGTCAAGATGGGTGAGCCCACGTACCAGGAGGTCAGGGTTCAAAGGGTTAAAGGGACTTGTACACGTAAGAGTGAAAATTAAGTTAACTGAATGAATGCACACTGATGTTATTAATGGCCCTTTCACCTGGTTTGTGACAGGATCTGGCTCGGTAGGTAGAGCTCTCGCATTAGATTCCCCTAAGTTGGAACACACCTCAGTCAACCCAGCTACCATTGGGCTTTTTCTTTTTTCCTTTCCAGTCTGTGCTTCATGGCTGGTATTCCTAGATATGTACTGTTTTGTCCATGGGGAAAGTGAATGTAAAAGATCCCTTGCTGCTAATTGTAAAATATAGCAGCTTTCCTCTCACTACATTTCAATATTTCAATAACCGACTGTTTAATAGTTATTTCTCATTTCCAGGTAGCTAATCCGCTACTAATATTAATGTCTGTAGTGCAGTATAGTGCTAATTAGAAGAAAACACCTATGTGTAGCTGGTTTATATATATATATATATATATATATATATATATATATATATATATATACAAGCTCGACACAAATTGCATACTCAGCTTTATAAATACTTATTCTGTAATGTCTTATAATTGTCATATTAAGAAGTGTTAAATTATGTCTCATACAGATGTGTGCCTATCTTGAACTTGCATATAGTCGTGGTATTCTTCTTATCTAGTTCTAACGTACACAAAAATAAGAAAAGACGCATTTGGCTATAGCAGTTTAAAACATTGTAAGTTTTCAATTTATATTTATAATAATGGTAGCAGCGATCGAAATTGTTCTTGTTGCGGAACCTCCAAAGGTTTCCAGCGTATTTACCCAATTTTAAAATAGTACACAAGTTTTTAAAACTTTCTACCCCCTTATATTATCAGTAGTGGCTCTAAATTCGAATTGAATAATACATTTTTACAAAATAAATCAAAATAACGAGAAATCGCTAGTTTTGAATTCTCTTTGATTTCGGATCGGTTGTGCAGATACTGTTACTGGCACGCGCCAGCTCGGAGTTGGTCGTCTGCCAGATTACCTCGACGTTCTGGAATTTGCGGAGGAAGCAAAGCTCTCTCTTTCTCTCTTTCTCAGAACTGCACGCGCTGCTGCTACATGTACAACCAATCTTTCCTCTTTTCTCACAAACACCGGATACTAATCATGACGGCCTGGACAGGTTACCTCCCTTTGATAGTCACGATTCCACAGATACAAATCCCTGTTAGCCACACGTTGAAAAAGTTCACTTTGAATTTAAGATTCAATTCATTTTATTGAATGAAAAATATTTTATTGTTTTCAAAAACAAACGTCTTAGCGCAAGTTTTCCAACTTACTATGCCTCCGAAAGAGAATCAATATTTTTGAAAGAATTAAAGGGGGAGTTATGAAAGAGGTAATTGTGTGTCATTAAACTGTTTTCTTCTTTCTTTATAGACATATTACTGTAATTGCCGTAACTTTCACAGTTAATAACTTATTAAACTAAAAGTGATTTTTTTTTTCAAGACACCTAAATTAAATACTTATAAAAATATATGTATATGAACTTTTCAATATAAAATACCAAAGCTAAATAGCATCATTTATATTTTTCATCTTCATGATTATTGCCACCAGCACCACCATCATTATTATCATTGTCTTAAATCTGTGTAGTCAATGCCTAAAAATGTAGCATTATAGCGTGCAATGATTTTCATATCAGACGTTGTTATTGTTTTGATTATTAATTTGTTTGACCATCATTGCAGTTCCAGTATGTGTTTTTATCTTAGATGTTTGAAAATGGTGCACTCGTATTTCATGTGACTGATTTTTACCTTTTTCTTTTCTTTCTTTTCATGTCCTACAGAACCAAGATGGCAGAGGAGGTATGTTTCAATTTTGCAACGCATGCGTATTTCATACCTGTATTTGCCGAGTAGTTCCGTTTGTTATCAGGTGCACTAATGAACCTTAATAAATCTCGACACCGCGTATGGTAGGTCAGTTGTAGTTACGTGTTACGAGATAAATACTCCAGTTAGAAAATTTTACTGATTACAAATCAATGTTCGTGTTTTGTCGATTATAATATGTACACAGAACTATAACAGACAAAAAACCTGAACATCGCTGTTTTTTTATTACAGCTATGTGAAACAATTTCTCTTGAAGTTAAGATATCTCTGTAATTAAAGCGAATTAAAGTTTAGAACATAATTATGTGGTCTTGTATTGATAGTTGTTCACGGAGACAGTCACGACTTTGCCATAAAAACAACCTTTGGACTGCCTTGTGCGGAGATACGATTTTGATTGCGATAACAGTTTTGTCGTTCAGAATTGAATTGAAGCCTCAAAATATTTTCAATCAAGTCTTTGCGGTTTGGTTTTCACTATATATGTAGTTATAATTTTAATAGTAGACCGGGATGGGTTATTTTTAGGCAAGCATCTCTAGAGATGACGCATATTCGCGTTGGTGAAAGAGTCGGATGATAATAGTAGGCAATGTTGAGGCTATGTGTCAAAAATAAATGTTGCCAAAACCGTTCGGAAGAATGTTGCTTTCTCTGAAATAAGTCCGCCGCCCCCTGGTGGTGGTTCATGGAAACAGCCGCGGCTTCTCAGAATCGCCCCCTTCAGCTCGGTCTTATGCAGGGTTCCGATGTGGATTGCGATATCGCTTTTGTCGTTCAGATTTCTCTAACAGCTATGTGACTGTCATCCAATAGCGTGTAGAAATAAAATGAATACCGTTTCAGTTCCGCTAATTTCGGACCCAGTGTTCAACAACTCTTGCTCTTCCAATTAAAATTATGATACACTATCCAAGTGAAAATTGACCACATGGACTTACCGGCTTAATGTATCAATTAAAATAAAATTAAAAATAAAAATAAAAATGAATGCGCTGCTGAATAATAAGAAACTGTCCACATTATTTAGATACTACTCTGTATAAATGAATTTTAAAATGGGCTGGATTTAGTTCAGTTGATTAAGCGCTCACCTGAGGTGTCGCGGTCATAAGATCGAACCTCCTTGGTGGACCCATCAATTGGGCTTTCTCCCGTTTCAACCAGTATCCTACGACTGGTATACCAAAGGCCGTGGTATGTACTGTCCTGTCCAATGGGAAATGCTTATAAAATATATCTTGCTGCTACTAATGGGAAAATGTAGCATGTTTCCTCTACGTGTCAAAAATTACCAAATGTTTGACATCTAGTACCCAATGATTAATAAATCGATATGCTCTAGTGGTGTTGTTAAACAAAACTCTGTCTATGGGAAATTGCATATAAAAGATCTAAAGAGGCCGAATTACCATATGTTTGACGTCCAATAGCCGATGAAAATAAAAATCAATGTACTCTAGAGGCGTCGTTAAATAAAACAAACTTTTTTTTAACAATACAAAGTCTTAACATTGAATACAAAAATCTAAGTGGTCGATTTTGACTTGAACTCGTTATGCAGTCTTCGGGCAATTTTATACTCCTGTCTCAACGGTGCGATTGTGTTTTAATGTCATCAAGTCAAACTATCACTCAATAAACAATTATGCTATATTATTCATATGGATGGAATACGAATTTCTTTTCATCGAGTAACAACAGGCTCGTTTCTCAGATGCGCTGATACCTGTATGTGAGACATTTTGTAAGATGTGTTATGATGTGAAAATAACACAGAGGAGCATCACAAAACCAATCGTAATAGGAGAAAGAATTGTTTGCAATGATTTATGTTGAATGGAAATCAAAATGTTCAGGCACCGAGTACCAAGTTAATAGCACACTAAGATGGCACAACTGTTAAAATGGCCTGTACTGAAAATAATATTTAACCGCATGATATTTAGTGTCCTGTTCAAATTATATTATGTCGTTTAGATACATCTAAATCTTGCCTACATGTTTATATATCATTGTTACATGTCTATTGTGTCGTTCATCGGTCCAATTAAAACATCATCTCAAAACCCATAACATTTACTTCGTTACACTGGCGATCTGGGCAAACTCAAAAGAAGAGTATGGAGAAGGGACCTTTCGTCTGATTACTATTGAAATAAATATCGAAATATTCAAGATCATGTTTATTAGACCCGGAGTCGGGGTGGATGGTTTTATTAATGAAATATAATTGTTTCAACACATCTTGAGCATCGTTAACAGATCAAGGTAACCGTATTTGCGAGAAAACAATGTACCAAATGCGTCGTTAAACAATTTTTTTACCAATGTACCAAAATGGCTTTAAATGTTTATTTGGAAATGTCACGCTTCAGTATTGTAACTCCTTTATGCATGACTATTTTATTATGCATTTACAATTCAGTTGATTTAGTAAGCATATTTTATACATGCAAATCAATGTCATAACCAAAAAATCTAACATTAAGGGATATAATCGCATTCAGATGTGTATCATATATGCTTTAGTTAATATCGAGCAATACATTTGAAATATATCGGGGTTTTCTTTACATCACCGGCAGACTTTTTCCCAGCTGTATTTCTATTAGGTAAACGAAAGGTCACTCGGCCATGACCCCAGATCCCTGTTTAAGAAAAGTAAGTGTGGTGGGTTACGAGATTTGATTGAAATCAGATTTTGAATCTTCGAATGTTTTACGTTCTTGTTTTATATTTTCCACTGAACATATGATTTCATAATATGAATTGCTTCAACGTTGACCTTTTTGTTTACGAATGTTGATACATTGCAATACTATTAGTTTGTAAATATATGATATACTATATGCACAACAATAATCTCAACACCATATGTATATTTTTGGTGCCACATACACATGTAGGTATTTTGAGTGTGATAACGTGTATTATATTTAGAGTAGACAGCACAATGTGTTTGCAGTTCTTTGTACATGCCCTAGAGATGTTGACTAGTCTTTTTATTATTTTCGTTTGTTGTTGTTTGTTTTGTTTTGTTCTTGATGTGTTATAATTGGCTTTCGTTACAGCTTTAATCACATTGTGTAGTTACCCTTGTAGGCAGCAGATCTGTCATCAGAGCTAGTTGCAGTGGACATGCGCATTGGTGTGTTGCTAGCCTCGTTCTCGAGTGTGCTGCTGATGGAGTAGACATTAGACTGGTTTGGAACCCCACCCCAAGCATATTAAAAAACACACACACATACACTTTTTTAAAAATGACACCAGTTTCAAGTATGTTTTAAAACCATTTATAATTTTTCTGATCAGATCAAAAAACAATCTTAACTTTATATACTGAATTTTAGTAAGGAGATTTGAATGATGGGTGTAAAAGCGTTGCATTCATTGATATTTAAATAGATTAAAAACTTAAAGAAAGAATAATAAATGAAGAAAAAATCAGTTTGAAAGGATTTGAAAACAAGAAATCACACTAAAAAACAGTTGTTTTAAAACAGAAAGAGTACCGAATTACAAAATTAAATTATAATCGATTTTTTTTAAAATGAAAATAAAACATAAAACCTTTTTTGACTGAATATTAAAAAAAAAAAAATTAAATACTAAAACAAAACATATGCTCTCGTGTGACGGCCTGAGTGTTTTCAAAGTTACACGTTAATTAGAAAACGAACTGGTGACATTTTTCGAGCTGGACAAAAGCTCAGTGAAGTAAAATTGTTTTTTCCTTTGTCTTGTTAATCAGGAAGGCGTGAAGAAGCGGGGAGAGCGGCACGCATCGAACGTTTTCGCTAAACTCTCCAAGAAAATGATGCAGGAGATGAAAGAGGTATGATTAGTGAGCTCCACTGTAGCAGTGGGCAGTATTTACTCACCGAATACGTTTTGTACTTTTTCAGGCAATTAAAAAGAAGGAAGAACCAAAGCGCGCTCAGCGTGCAACATCCAACGTTTTTGCCATGTTTCGCCAGGCGCAGGTTCAGGAATTCAAAGAGGTGTGCGATCTACCAATCAAAAATGGAGAATTAACTTTTTCTTATAATTCTGTTTCCGGTGACACCATTTATTTTGCTTGCGTCATTTCCGGTGGTATCCGGGGTCTGCTAACATATTTCCAGCATGGGCGATATAATGCCTTTGAATAACAAATCTTTCTCACTGCATTTACATATTTAAAAACCAACAACAAATCAATGCATGACAATCAGATGTACTAATTACTGTCTTATTTTTTTTTATATCTGTTGCCGTGAATATATATGATTTTAATAACACGTTTTGATTATATTCTGGAACTGAAAGGTGAGAGAAAATTATTTGGAACTTTTTTTTGTATTGTATCTTAAACATTGTAGTCTTTGGAAACATCACACTTTTGAATGGTGACTTTCCGTGTCTACTTCCTGATGTGTCTGCGGTGTAGATTTTAATATGCTAAACAAGCAAATCTCATCTGCGACAACATTCCTTTAACGCTAATCCAATTCTGCATAATTGTCTTTACACGTCATTGTCTTAAAACAAGTTTTGTTGTTCAATTGTGTTACCTTTTTTGATAATTTCACTATCTCTCCCTTTGTTTCACTCGCCCACTAATCTAGTGTATGCACTATTCTATGTACAGCTAGTGAGCAAGCCTCGTGGGGAAGATCCAGAATTCGTGTAGGTAAGGATCTTTTTAAAATCTCCTAAATATGTATAAATCGGGAGAAAAGATCTGAAAAAGGTATTGTCCAAATGATATCACTCTGGAGCTGGCCTTGTCTTGTCAACAGACAATAACAGCATATAGCCTGATTTTTCTGCTGTTAGAAAGATAGTCGGACGTTTGGAATTGTATGTTATAATAGCTAACAGTCCAAATGTCCTTCAAAGTTTCTACCGCCGTAGTTACTTGCGCTCAATTTCATATATTAAGATTCCCTTTAGGCAAATACAAAAGTTAACCATTTTAACGTATTGTCTTAAGCGCAAAGGTACCAGTCAATAGCTAGATTATTGAGTTTGTTTTAGCGCTACAAGGATGAGCAGCGTTGCTATTGAATACGCAGCAATACATGCAGTTGCTTCTTGATTTCAATGCTTCGAGGATGACATGTTCAGGGGTCGGGATAGGGGGGGGGGGGGAGGAGGGATTATGGTCGGGAATATCCCTTAAGATGTTTCATTGTCAATACAGCTATCTGCTTTAACCGCTTTGTTTGCTACACTCTGATGCCATATAAGATATTATTTCTGTAGTGAGACCACATTTTGGCTATGACCATATGTTTTAAGTTTGTAAAAAAATTAATTGTATAGCGCTTTTGGGAGTAATATGGATGGATGGTTATGGGAGATGACCCTTAATTCTAGTAGAAGCGACAGTTGAAAAATGCTAGTGTTAAACTCGCTGGTGCCCCAGGAGTATATATTATAAGATATATATTCTTTCGAGTCCTTTGTTAACACTGTTTTTGGCGTGAGCTGAAATTCCTAGCTTTGCATAGATGCTGCTTTTTTCAAATAATATTTTTGTTTCTTTTCACTTTTCAGTGAAAGTGTCAGGCTCGTTTAACTCTCTTTTCTTCACCGTGGTTTTTCCTTCATGTTTTGTCCGCCAGTAGACTATTGTCATTTCAAACCAAAACGACAACTTGACGAGCGTGTGTACTTCAACCTAGCCACCATTAAAACAATTTTACGATTCACAACACAGGAGAGTTCTGTTATATGCACTAATAAGGTACCGACCATTTAATGTTTAGGGGTGTGAGGTTCTGACTGGTGGGGTTTCTGTTCAAATCGAGGGAGTTCTCCTACAAATGGAGAACCTGATGGTGGTTCGTGAGGGCAGTGACAGTCTTGCCTACACATATACTTGACTCAATGTTTTGCAGAGATACAATATTGTCTTTGTAGTTTAGATTAAATATTCTAAAACTTCATTTTTAAAGGGGGTGGGGGGTACAGAAAAGTCAAATTCTTTGGCAAAACTAATAAATTGAAATTTGCATTTTATGTTTGTCTAGCTCATTTGTAAGTTGTGTTTAAAAATAACCCTATGGTTTCAGAGAGGGTGGGGTTTGGATTGGTGGTGGTGAGTCACAGCTTCCAATACATTCTACTCAGAATGAAAGCTATCAGTTTCGTTAAGTTTCTATTTAAACCTTGTTGTTGTTTTTATTCCCGTGTATCTATCCACCAGTGTTCTTTATTTCTGGAACAGTCCAAATAACAATTCCTCTAAAACCAAGGCATCCCATCCTCCCCGAAATGTTACATGGTTGGTTCCTGTTGTATGATCTGAAAAGCACTTATAATTTGAACTTAAACATTTATTGTAATGGTTTTAAAATATCATATGTACTTACATGTACCTACATTGATAGTTATAAATGTATTCATTTAAGGTTATAAATGTATTCTCTGGATAAGACATTTTAATACAGTTTCATTCTTATTTATTATTTGTCTTGTACTTGCAATAGGTTAAAATATATATATTTTGTGTCTCATTAGATTCTTAGTAATATAGATTGCATATCAACTATTTCTCCTTTGTGTTTAACTGTCAAACAACAGACATTAATAGTTTATGTTTAGAATTTTGTAAGGACGACTATATTGTCTTTTGTTTTTTTGTTTTTATATCATTATTATTATCATAATAATTATTATTATTATATTTATTATTATATTTATTATTATTATTATTATTATTATTATTATTATTATTATTATTATTGAGAAATGTTTGAGAAATATAAATCTGGCTTTAGCTACCGCTGAAGTATGTTGTTAATGTTTATAGGCGTTCACCATGATTGACCAGAACCGAGATGGTATTATCGACATTGAAGATCTTAAAGACATGTACTCAAATCTTGGTAAGTCTGAAGTCAAAGGTTTTCTAAAATAAAAATCATAACATAGACCACAGATTACTTTCCCTGCATACAGCCCGAACAATGGTCATCTTATTGGAAGGGCATTTGGGCAACATAAGGAAAACATTTTTTCGACTTTTTCTTTAATTGAATTTATTTTACGAGATCCTTTGAAAGGTAAATTTCTTTTGTGTATGTAAATCATACTAACAACAAACATTAAATAATTCAATTTTGTTTATGATCCTACATTTTTTCTCAGAATATATTTATTACAATATCTAGATACATTTTAATAATATGAGCAAAATAGCTCACAAAGAATAGAACCAGGCTACATTATGCACTTTAAATTATTATTATCTGTTTATTTATTTATTTTTAGTATTATTGTTGTTATTATTATTATTATTATTATTATTATTATTATTATATTATTGTTATTATTATTATTAAAAATAATAAAAATAAATAAATAAATACTGGTTTAGTTTGTGACAAAATGTTCCAAAATCTATGTTCAAAGACATGATTGGTCAATCGTTTTGTGTAAGAGTTGTCTATTGCTTGATTTGCAGGAAGGATTCCTCCGGATGATGAGCTGAAGGAGATGTTGAGCGAGGCCCCTGGTCCTCTCAACTTCACCATGTTTCTCAACCTGTTCGGAGAAAAACTTAGCGGTACGTTTCAAATTACAGAGACTATATCCCTTTACCTTTATTCGACACCCAATAGCCGATGTACTTTTAGTGTTGGGGTGTCGTTAAACAATCATTCATTAATTCCCCCTCCCTCGGATAAATAAATTGTACCCTAATTTTTCTATCAATAATGTATATTACCCTAACATGTTTTAAATAAAAACATTCGAGGTTTTCTTTGAATGACATAATGTTCAAATTTTGTTTGGCGTTTGGAAGACCATTTAAATCAATATCTACAAAACATTGTACGTTATGTATTATATAGGCCTATATATTCGTTTTCAATATAAGAATATGTAAGTAAACAATGTATTTGACTGAATTTAAGAGTTTAATTCGGTGTTATGTATTGGGTATGATAGCAGACCTTATTTTTGTCAGGCGAGTGAAAAATCGTACACGTTAAAATGTTTAGGCGAGTGAAAAACCATTAATATTTAAGAAGTAAATTGATAAATGTAGTGACATATTTTGCCAAAAAAATTTTACTTTTCAATAACACATAATTGAATAATTATGAAATATTTTACAACATATTCAATGTAAAAACTGCAATCTGTTTATTACAATGGATATGATTGACCTTACGTGTGTTGT